>CAJPVJ010003886.1:0-10341 GCA_905397405.1 Oppiella nova | reverse complement strand
CCATAATCTCATCAAAATCCATGTGAACATAAAGACTGATCCCGATTATGGCAATACTAATCACCAGTAAAATCAGTGCAAAACAACAGCTCAATACTCGACACATAACTGATTTTATCAATGAAAGTCAATTTAAACCGAGTATTCAAACAAAAACTTATAGTTAAGAATCTGAAGGTTTAAAATAGATAACTTAAATTTAAACTATTGCACTCTAATATATTCATGAATTTCAAGTTCAGTTTAGTCTTGAAAACTTAAAAGTCTATAAAAAATACTTTATTAAATATTTGCATTTGTATTCATTGCGTGTTTTATATGCAGAATAATATGCAAAACAATATTTATTATGATTTTAATATACTTCTGCAGAATTAGTCGATGGCGTGACTCAGAAATCTTTTTCTCAGCCCTCAGTTGGCAATAGAAATGTGAACTAAAAACACACAATAAATGCCTGAAAATCATTACTTTCAAAGATCATGAGAACTACTTCGAGAAAGCGATTAAATATATGGAAACAAATTGATGAGAATATTCTTGAAACACAATTCTTATAAAATCCTTGAATTGGGAAATTGATTTTCATTTGTTTTAATGAACTATAATTCTTATGTATTTATACTTAAAACTCGTAAAAAACCAATGTTTATTATAAATGAATATAATTTTTGCTATACATCCCATTAATTTACATAATTATTCCGAGTATTTCATATTTTTGAAGCAAATTGTAGTATAACATTTAAAATTAATTGTTATTACTTTTTGGCAGTCAATCGATATTTATAATTGCTATTTTATTTTCTTTATTATAAATATATTTATGTTTGTAAATATGCTAACAATTTTAATAGTTACCAATAAAATTAATAGATAATGATTTTAAATGATTTCAAGAATATTAGAAATCAATATAATTCTTACAAATATTTAGCAATTTTTTATTTAAAATTAATATATTATACATGATATTTGAAAACAAACTAAAGTTTTTAAAAAATAAATTATTTTAAACTATTTTATTAATATCTCAACACTAGTATTATAGTATCTATTATTTATTTCTATGATTATTATCTAACTTTTATGTTGCCAAAATATCCATGCTTATTTACTAAAATACAAATTAATAAAATCAACTAAATTTATTTTACTAGAAACTATTTAAATAATATTTTATTTTGTCAATATAAGTAATAATTGTACAAATGCCATGATACTTTAATTAAGTGATACAATGAAGTGATGAATAATACTTTGAAAACTTCTATTAAATAAACTAATAAATAGTTTTTCATCGGTTTCTGATAAACAGGTAAATGGCAGCGATTGTCATGATAGCCCCCACAACACACGCCGCAATGGACACACCATTTGCAACCTTTTTAGGCGTTCCCACCATTGATTTCCACTTATCCGCCTGATCCTCATCAGCCTCAGCCGTCTATCCGTCCAAACAATTAATATTTAGTTTAATTAAATAAAAATATATTTAAAAGCAATACCTCTTCGACCCAAAACGCGGGTATAATATATTCCTTAGTCTTATTAGTTTTGGTTAATTCCCTGCCAATAGTCATCATATTTAGTATGGTTTAAAAAGTTTCGTTTTTATATTTAAATCATATACTATATGAACACTCACGGCATAACGTCTTTATAAGCATCACTTCCCGACAATTTGACATTCATTTGCATTCTCCTGTACGCCCTCAGAGTGTTTCCCGTCATCTGGTAATCACACAATCATTACTTGAACTTGATCAATTAAATGCATAAATCTAAATCTATATAAACAAATACCGGTTCGATGTCGAGAAGAGTGCCATAATTATCATCGTTGCGCTCTTGTGGCGGTACAATCGGCACTTTGAATTGGTTGAGTAGACTGTCGTCACCGTTGTTCCAATAGGGGGACGACATGATGATGGGTCCGCCTAATGATCGTCGCTGACAGTGGGATATGTCGAGCAAACCACTACGACTACATTGCTTCTTAATGTCATCGTACAGACAATAGCACGTGTTTTTGTCATTGATATTGGGGTTCTCGAAATAGTCCCTGGGCACTCGGAACCTATACGTGTCGATGTCTTGCACCGAAGTCTCTTTCCAGTACTTGAAGTAAACGGTTCTATGTTTTCAAAAATGCGCTCTATTTTAGTATTTAAATTACCATGATATTCTTTAACGACATTAATAGTATTAATGACATTGTGAAAACCAACCTGCACAGTTGCGGTTCAAACGCGTAGACTATATCATCTTTGGTGAGGTCGGGTGCGAATATGGACCCATCGGTTCCCTTCAGTTTATTGCATGTCTCGGCTTTTGTATCCTTTTTCCAGACGACTGAATGATTTTTATCCTCATTTGTTAGGGAACTTCAAAATTAATCATATAATTAGTATGCGTTTCGTATGAGTTTATGTTTGATTATAAAATACGTTTTATGATCAAACGATGTAATTTGTCCCAATTGAGCAATGTCCTTTTTGCCAGTATATACTGTCCACTCTTCCTCATCCAATATTTTGCCCTGGTCACACATTTATTCATTCAAATTATTATTTATGTGTAATAAATTTTTTTATTCATATTTAAAATGAGCCGGGTGCCTTACATCGGATACACCATATCTCTTTGGAATATCTGGTGACATGCCACTTAAGATTTCAAACATCTTATACGGGACGCCAGTGAATAAGATATCGACTACCGGTGCCGTTATAAAGAGTTGGCTCTCGTTGACGGGAATATTCTTTAATTGTAATTGCGTTGAGAAATAGAATTTGACCATATCACCAGTTATGTCTTGGAATCCAGTGTTGAATGCTATTCCCTATGTGTATATCAATAGTTAGTTGTGGAGCTAGTTTGTCAACATTGTCTCATAAGTGATCATTACCAAGATTGGGAAGTTAATGAAAGTGAGCTTGTCACTTTCTTTACACCCTTTACACGATTTCCCTTCGCTAAACGAATAGACTTTGTGTTCGTAATACGAGGCCTGATTGCCGTCGTCTGTGAAATTGACGTTCACTTTAGTTCTCTCCTCTTTGTAAACATATGGACCCTTCTCTTGGAACTGGAGATCATCGAGAGAAGTAAAGTTTGTATATTTTAGTGTGAAAAATCTGAACGCCATGTATAGGGGCACCGGGGTCTTCTGCCATCGGTCATACGCGTCACTGCCTTCAGTTATGGGCACTTCCTATCAATTTGAGTCAATTATTCGCAAATTAAGTAAAAATTTGTTTGTTAAGTAACATATATGCATTCAATTTAAAAATATATAATATACTATGAATTTTGCGCATGATACAAATAAATAAAAATTCTAAATGTTATCAACTTTTGTTCAGTTTATTTATGACAACCAGCACTCAGTTAATAAGTAAACCATTTATTCTAAATTCAGTAATTTTATATTAGTCAATAATTGTTTGTTAATAACTAATACTAACCACTATTAAAAATTAATAGTATAAAAAGTGATATCTTGTCTCAATAATATAAAATGATTAGTAAATTAGTAAACTAGTGATTAGTAAATGATAATTTGAGATAACAATAAATGTCAAGAAATATTACCCTTATGAAAGGACTTACAGTTCAAAACATTTTAAATACATATTTGAATTTATATTTATATAATTTAGTGTTAATTTTAACAAAGTATTTATAATTATTAAACATATTTGTAGTGGATGATTGTAATATAATTGTTAAAATATTATAAATTATATTATATATTATAAATATAACCAAACAATATATGATAAATATTGTTTAATAATTTCAACTTATTAATTTAATTCCTACTAAATATATATTATTTATTCATTAAAATATTAATAAATTAAACAATTAAATTATTTTATAAAAATAAATATTACAAAGCTAATTTTAATATTTAATGAAATACAATAGGAAATACCTCTTTTATTTTGTCTTTAATAAATCCGGGCATAATTCCCAGCACTACAGCCCCGGCGATAACCAGTGCCAAACCCACCACCAATATGATCCCGTACACAATTTTACCCATTTTAAATATTTTTAAATAATTTGTACACTATTCACAACCTAATGTGGTTTTCAGAACTTTTATAATAGCATAAAACAAAAGTAGAAAAAATCGAGAATATTAGAAAATTAATTAATTAATATACTAGGTGAAAACTATTATAAACTACTGAAACACAATTCATTGGAAATGACATTCAATTTATAGGTATTCTCACAACTGTTATCACAATTTAAATGTTAAACCTTTTGTACTGCAATTGATAACATATACAGAATTCATTTTTTCGTAGCATTAACTCAATTAAACAAAATTTAATGATTTTGGAATTTGTATTATTTTTTAGTAGTAGTCAAAGTCAATAATTTATCCTGGTAATGCTTATTGGTACTGTATAATGGATCCCTATAACAATCAATTAATGCTAAGAGACATGTGATAATTTTTGCCAATATCTGTTAATATATTTATATTGGTTTAACTAAAATTCCTGATTAATATATAATATATTTATAATATGTAATAAAGTATTTTGTTTGTGTATTTATTTCTGATTAATTGATTAAAACAAACAAATAAACTCATCAAATATAATATTCACAGAATTTTATTTTAAAAATGTGTTTTCCTAATAAAATACAAATTTAATGCAATTTATACCAAATATTATAATGCTTTAATTAAGTGATACAATGAAGTGATGAATAATACTTCTAAAAAATTACAATTAAATAAACTAATAAATAGTTTTTCATCAGTTTCTGACAAACAGGTAAATGGCAGCGATTGTCATAATAGCCCCCACAACACACGCCGCAATGGACACACCATTTCCAACTTTTTTAGGCGTTCCCACCATTGACTTCCACTTATCCGCTTGTTCCTCATCCGCCTCAGCCGTCTATCCGTCCAAACAATTAATATAATAATACAAAAAAGTGAATAAAACAGTAAATACCTCTTCGACCCAAAACGCGGGTACAATATATTCCTTCGTATAGTCCTTAGTATTTGTTAGTTGCCTGTCAATGCATTCATTATATATATATTAAATTGTATTTTACAACTATTAGTGTGGACTCACGGTAAAAAAGGTTTGAATTTATCGGTTCCCGATATTCTTAGATTCATTTGCATTCTCTTGTATGCCCTGAGAGTGGTTCCGGTCATCTGTTAATCACATAATTCTCATAAAATCAATTCCATAGCATTGTGTGCATTATTTATGGGTACAAATGAAATACCGGTTCGATATCGAGATAAGTGCCATAATTATCATCGTTGCGCTCTTTCGGTGGTTTGATCTCAACGTTGAACTGTTTGAGTAGACTGTCGTCACCGTTGTTCCAATAGGGGGACGACATGACGATGGGTGCGCCTATTGACCGGCGCTGGCAGTGAGCGATCTCCAGCAGACCATTACGGGAGCACTGCTTCTTGATGTCATCGCGGATACAATAACACGTGTTGTCTTTATTGATGTTTGGATTCTCTGAGTATCGTTTGGGAACTCTGAACCTCAAGGTATCGATGTTTTGCACTTCACTCTCCTTCCAGTAATCAAAGTAAACGGTTCTGTAATATGTTTGCGATATTACGTTAGAATGTGTCAGAATATTCTGTGTGTACATCATAACAGTGTACGAGTAGTATGTAATTGCATGCAATACCGGCACAGTTGCGGCTCGAAAGCATAGATGACATCGTCTTTCTTGAGGTCGGGCTTAAACATTGTGCCGTCCGTTCCCTTCAGTTTATTACATGTCGTGTTCGTCATGTCCTTATCCCAAATGGATGTGTTATCCATGTGATTTTCAAGATACCTTTTGTAAGCATTATAAATTATAATAGTGATTGTAACACATTTTGTCTAACGGTAACATACGGCATGTGATCAAACGATGTCATTTGTCCGATTTGAGCAGTGTCCTTTTTGCCCGTATATATCGTCCACTCTTTTTCTAATAAGTTTTTGCCCTTTAAAATATTTATTTAATGAAAATATTTTAATTAATATTATATATAACTAACATTAGAGATACAACGAGTTATGGCAAATTAAATATATAATATAAATATAGTTATCATACTTACATCGGAAATACTATATTTATCAGTGATGCCTTCAATTTTGACAAATTTCGTAATCATAGCAAACAGTTTATAGGGGACACCAGTGAATAAAATTTCGACCACTGGTTTCGTAATAAATAGCTGCATCTCATCGGGTGGTAGTGATGCCATATTGCGTGAAAACATATCTCGGGCACTTGCTTTTAAAAGTGTAGGCAATCCCTCGTTTAATCCGAAACCCTGTATATTTCAAAATAAAAAAGTATTTGAATAAATAATTAACATGTACAGTATATACTATTCATTATGATAAGTGTGCGATGATTACCATCATAGGGAAGTTGATGAAAGTGACAGAATCATTCTCTTTGCAGCCCTTGCAGGACATCTTTGCACTGAACTCATAGGTCCTGTTCTCTAGATATGAGAGCAGATTGTCGTCGTCTAAAAACGTGATGTTTTGCTTAAATCTGGTCTCTTTGAAGACATACGGGCCCTTCTCTACGAACTCAATGTCCTGTAGGTTAGTATAGTTGGTATTCTTGAGCTCAAAGAATGTGAACTTCATGTATAGGGGCACCGGGGTCTCCTGCCACCGGTCATACGCGTCACTGCCATCAGTTATGGGCACCTCCTATCAATTCAAATATGAAATTATAGTTTATCAATATTTGCTAGTTAATTAATTAATGTATATATATTTATCATGATCATTGACTTATCATATAGCTAGAAATATACAAAGTATACATAAAAATGGTGTAATTGTCGACGTTTTATAAAATAAATGATTAATAAACGATAATTTGTGATAACAGTAAATGTCAAGAAATGTGACCCTGTATGAAAACATCTAATGTCATATACAATATGTTTTTCAATTTGCGTTTAAATTAGCATGTTATTTTAAACGAACATGTTAATTTATATATATTTTGGTTCATAAATTAATAATAATAATACTAATTTGAATATAATTATAAGAATTATAGATGTTTGGCTATTTATTAACTATGTTAACTATTTATAAGAATACTAATAAATATAAGTAAAACTTATTTAATAATTTAAATTCTAATAATAAACAAGTAATACCTCTTTTATTTTGTCTTTAATAATTCCGGGTAATATTCCCAGGATTACGGCCCCACCGATAACCAGCACCAGACCCACAGCTAATATGATCCCGTACACAATTTTACCCATTTTATATTTTTTATTATTTGTATAATATGTACACTATTCACAACCCAATCTGGTTTTCAGCACTTTTATAATAGCATAAAACAAAAGTAGAAAAATCAAAAATATTAGAAAATAAATAAATTAATAAACTAGGTGAAAACTATTATAAACTACTGAAACACAATTCATTGGAAATGACATTCAATTTATAGGTATTCTCACAACTGTTATCACAATTTAAATGTTAAACCTTATGTACTTGAATTGATAACATATACAGAATTCATTTTTTCGTAGCATTAACTCAATTAAACAAAATTTAATGATTTTGGAATTTGTATTATTTTTTAGTACTGTAGTAGTCAAAGTCAATAATTTATCCTGGTAATACTTATTGGTACTGTATAATAGATCCCTATAACAATCAATTAATGATAAGAGACATGTGATAATTTTTGCCAATATCTGTTAATATATTTATATTGGTTTAACTAAAATTCCTGATTAATATATAATATATTTATAATATGTAATAAAGTATTTTGTTTGTGTATTTATTTCTGATTAATTGATTAAAACAAACAAATAAACTCATCAAATATAATATTCACAGAATTTTATTTTAAAAATATGTTTTCCTAATAAAATACAAATTCAATATAATTTATACCAAATATTATTATTAAGTAATCTTAATTAATTGACTCATAATATATTATATTGATTGTGGCATTTAATAAATCAGTACATTTATTTGACTTTTGTGCTATTATATAATAGAGTTAAACTATTACATAAAATTGTGGATTACATAAAGTATTTTAGTACAAAACTCTTATGATGTACAGTATAGACAATTAAAAAAATAAATATCAAAGTGCACAATTCACTGATAACCACATAATCCTAAAAATTCTACATTATTATGATGACATGAATTTTGTATTAAAGAGAAACAATAAATATATTTTTTGGAACTATTCACTGAAATAGTTATTGCAATCCTCTTAGAAATTGATATACAATTAACTAAAACTTATAACATTAATAGCTTTCTGATTAAGAAATAGAGTGTCGATCAAAGGGCCGGTAAGTATGCAATAGATATTCCAATCGCTAATATCTTTCTTAATACAGTATATTAACAATATACTGTATTCACAATATCTCAATTTATTGTCCATTATTAATAGAAATGATTCACACATTCAATGATTTAGAAATTATTGATAAATATAATATTAAAATATTATTGGGGATTATTTAAATCAATTAGTATTACTAATCCCTCTCCCATTGAAAATCTAGAAATAATATCATATTTTTTGTATGCTTTTGATTATCCAAATGAAATATAATACAGTTATTGTTTCTTAGAAACTTCACCATTTATTTGCAATACACGAATAAATGATTGCATTGTCTTAAGACAAGATTTGGATAATCTTTTGTTCATTTGCAGTGTGCGGATGACTCTTACAGTGATTGCAGACATCAATTGATGAAACATTATATGTTATCTGTACCGTAGTTTGTCTCCATATCATACAGTCTATACTCTATAAGAGCAAGTCATTGGTGATTTAAAAATTAGTTGCTTATAAAGAGAGTTGCTTTTATAGGGAGTTGCTTCTATGCTATTACACTTGCCATAGAAGCGGCCGGTGCTTTAGAAATGTGTTGCTTATTGGGAGAATTGCTCTTGTAGAGGTTGCTTTTAAGGAGTATAGACTGTATGTTGCTTTTATAGGGAGTTGCTTCTATGCTATTACACTTGCCATAGAAGCGGCCGGTGCTTTAGAAATGTGTTGCTTATTGGGAGAATTGCTCTTGTAGAGGTTGCTTTTAAGGAGTATAGACTGTATAATACATTCAAAGTCCATAATAAGGACTAATGTACATATGTACTGTACAATTATGTACATTAGTGTAAGATATGGAGACACGTTCCCGAGTTGTCATCGTTTAGGTCGAGCTTTGACCTCAACTCGTTTGCACCAATTGTTTGCATAGACTTTGGTTTCAATTACAAATATAATTACAAATCATAAATAACAAATCAAAGCAACCAGTTCATATATTCAGCATCTGACATTGTGAGTTAATTATGGTTCATATTAGTAGGTTTTAATAAAAGTTTTATTTAGACTCAAATTAATTCTTATTTCAATTGATATTTCTCTAAATAAACATTTAATATAAATCACCAAATTTAAAATCATAACATAGTTCTAAATTAAAACTGAGCCCGGTGTTTACAAATGTGCTTAAAATGGTTCATTTATATTACTGTATCATTGAATATTCCAGTGCACGTCTACTATCATAACATTTACTGCCAAAAAACTACTACTTCTGTATAATTAGTAAAAAGTTTATGAACTATTTAACTTGCACGAAATTTTTGTAATCATAACTATAAATAAATAATAATTAAGACTGAAATTAACCAGAACTGCACTGATAACAGACGAGAAAGCAGGCTAATTATATTTATCATCACAAACACCAGTATATCTCTTAAATAAATGAAAGGGACCACCAGTTTGAGCACTTGCTCCAAGTGTTGTGGGCCAAATAAACGGCCTTGATGCTTAGGAATGTTTGATGGAAAACGGGAATATTTGTGGAAATTTGTAACAAACAAATAGATTTTAATTATATTTACCACAATATGTTTATAACCAATTGAATTCAATTAAATTCAATGAGAAAATGCAATGTAATAACAAACTCATTAAATAAAATTCATTCAACTTTTTCCTTATTTTTTTCGATGTGTTGACAAACCATTGACAGAAATATGAGCCAAAAAGGAGATACGACTCTTATAATCATTATAATTAGTAAACAAATTAAAGTCACATTTAATTTAAATTTGTTTAAATGGTATTCAGACGACTATTGCTACTGAATCTCATACACATCAACAGCAATGCTAGAAATTACTCCAATGCCGGTAAAAATAATTTTTATTTCATTTACGGTATAATTAAAATATACATAATTTATGTGACAATTCATATCAATTAGAGATTTCTAAAAATCTG
>CAJPVJ010003885.1:0-10342 GCA_905397405.1 Oppiella nova | reverse complement strand
TTATAATTTTTGATACTTTAGGCATTACCTTGATACTCTCTATCATTTCTTTATTGCCTATCATTATAGCAAACATTATTTATTCTATCAATTTAATATATCTAATTATATTGGGGAAATGGTATTATATATTCTTTGATCCTTTATCTATAGATGGTGGAATACCTAAATATTCTTCTGGTACAATTGATTTCTCTATCCAACGTAAAGCAATAAAGAGCTTTATTCAATATTGGAAAACACAAGAATATATAGAACAAATGTTTCTATGGACTTGGGATGCGCACGTCCCTACCCTCACTGGCCACATAGTAATGTTTGGCAAGATGGATATTTATGGGAGAAAGGCCATTGGATTAATAATAAACTTGGATCTTGTAATTTAGCAACAATCATTCTTGAATTATCTTATAAAGCCTGTATAGAATTAGAAAAAATCGATGTATCCACTATCGATGAACCAGTAGAAGGAATTATACTAACTAGATCCTTATCAATTATGGATGCTATTAATTATCTACGTATTGCCTATTTCTTTGACATAACTACCCATAATAAAGACAAAATTCTTTTCATAAAACGAAGTAATAATAAGGCTATAAAATTTGACACCACAATCTTTACTAAATTATCTAAGAATAGTTATTTTATGCAAAGTGATATAACAGAAACAAATATTATTAGTAAATTAGAACTTAATTTTATTGATCGTTACAATGATTATCATAATGGTTTTTGTTATATAAATAATGAGATTTTATCAAACAAATTTACCCAAATTCTTAAACTACCGATTATATTATCATATATTGAGGCTATAAGGTTAGGACAATTAATTCTAAAAAATGCTGCTAATGAAAATAAAATAGTAAGGTTTATTATACCAGCAAATTACTTTGAATATAAAACAAGTGATTTCATTACATTTGAATATTTAAATAATCAATATCAAATTAGAATAATCTCAATAAAATTATCGCGTTTAACAATTGAAATTATTGGTATAGTTGATGAAATAATATCTTATTATTTACCAATAATTCAACAAAGGCAACAAATAGAATATAAAAATTCAGAAGAAATTAAATATATTATACTTGATCTACCATTTATTTTTAATATTAATAATGACGTACCTTATTTAGCACTATATTTACAAAGTAAGGTAAGTCAGCCTCTTTATGTATCATTATCAGGAAATAATTATAACAAAATATCTGACCTTACTGCACATACTTCAATAGGGATTACTACTTCATTTCAAAATTTATATGAAGGTAATATTTTAGAAACCGATAAATTATCAAAATTAACTGTTCGCTGCAAACATTCTTTACATCTTATAAAAGATGGATAGAATATCGCTATGTGGGGGCAAGAAATTATTAAATTTCAAAAATGGGAAGAAATAGATAAAGATTTATATCAAATTAGTGAATTTACAAGAGGGAACTTTAATACTGAAGAATTTATTTACTCCTACAAAGTCGGTAATAACTTTATTTTGCTTGAATCAAACGTAAATTTAATCACTCTATCATCATTACTAGAATCTAAACAAATATATTTTAAAATAGCTAATCTTGAACCAATTCTTCTACAGTTTAAGAATAAATCACAAAAATTACAACCTCCCAATATAAAAACCTGCCATATAATTAATGATCAACTAGTAATAGAATGGCATGTTACAGATAGGATACTTAATGATTTTACTTCTAATAAAGAATTTGAATTTAATATTAATATAACATGTTCTTCCATATCACATAATTTTATAGTACATGAACCAAGATTAATTAAAAATACTTCTGATTTACATCTTAATGGTGAGATAAATGTTAGTATAATAGTTAAAGATAAGATTAACAAAAATATTGTTAGTCCCTTAGCAACAACATTATTGGTAAATTTATGATTACAATATTTGCTTCATTAACAGGTTTTATCAGTTCTATTATCCTAGAAACTCTAAAATTTCTTAAAGATCAAAACGACAAAAGACATGAACTAAATATAATTGACCGCAAAATTGAAAGCACTAAAATCTACTCAAACAAAAGTAATGACAAAATTTAATATTGCTAAAGATATTGCTGAACAACAAGCACTTTATTCAACATATAAATCAGGAATTAGTTTGGTTGATACTTTAAACGGCTTAGTTAGACCAATTCTTGCCTATAGTTTTTTTATTATGTATGCAGGAGTTAAATATGTTCAATATAATGCTATAAAAAATACAATGATAGCAACAGAATATCTGAGTGTTTTATGGACTATTGATGATCAAGCAATCTTTGCCGGTATTATAAGTTTTTACTTTGGTCAACATACATTTTACAAATTATGGAAACACAGAATGTAAAAACAATATATATTTAATAATTATTGGTTGATAATATAATATATATAACATATATTTAAAAAATTAAGAAAATAGCTGTATATGAGTCTATTGCACTGGAGGCTAATGTTAATCTAGAAAATTACAATCATTATATGCCACTACACTCAACTTATATAAAAGGAAATCATAAAATAAAAGAGCTAGTTTTACAAAATAGTGCAGATATTAATGTATATAACGATCATGTTTTCGCTCCATTATATTTAGCTGTTTCATTGAATCAACTGGAGTAATTAAGATATTAACTAAACATGAAGAAAATGTTAATATACAAGACTATCTGGGTTATACTCCTTTATATTGGACATCAACAGCAGGTCGTATAGAAATACTGAGTATAGATGGTGCTAATATTGATACATTAGATATTTTTGGTAGAAATATCTTCTATAATAGTGCAATAATGAAATATCCTAAAGTAGTAAAATTCTTTATTGAACAAGGTGCAAATATTAATTTGCAGGATAAATCTGGTAATACTTCTTTGCACTCTGCTGCCCAACGAGGTGACCTTGAAATAATAAAGACACTAATCACATATGGTGCTAGGCTTGATATAATCAATGTTGTAGGTAAAAAGTTTTATGAGATATTTACAGAGGAACCTATATTTAACCCTCTACTTTATAACAATGAAGTTATAAAGCGTAATCTTGAAAAGATATCTATTATTGAAGATAATTATAGTAAACAAGAATCAAATAAAACGGATATACTACATTATTTGAATCTATTACCAGAATTACAAGATATTTGGATTAATAGACAAATTAATGAGTTGTTAACTGTAAATAACTTAAAATATATAGATAAATTATAAAAAAGCATACAGAATGGCTATAAATTAATTTGCACCTATATTAAAGATCAATTTAGTGACACTATACAAACAATGAAACTAGATACAATTATTGATGTTTGTGATAATGTAGGGATAAAACACCTATATCAAGCACTTGATCCATATATATCTCAAAGCTGTAAAGGAGAACTATTAACAAATAAACCTCCTTTTTTATCATTAGCAACAATAGCAATATTAAATATCAAGCATGACCCAGCATTAAAAAAATATTTCTATGAAGAACAAGCAAAAGAGGAAATGCCTGAAATAATTATAGATCAGGCCCAGCTACTTATGGCAGATAACACAACGCAAGAACCAGAGCAATCAGTATGTTTAATAGGACTTTAAATATAAAACTTATATATAAGTGATTGCCTAAAATTCATTTTCTTATACTAGCAGTGTGGAGCAATCCTATCATAAATCCTCCTATTATAATCAGGATTGCAATCCAAATAAAGCTCATCATAGGCCTGTAATATATTTGGGCATGGATTAGATTATTATAATCGTCTATTTCATTTAACACTGCATAAAGATCATACATAAGATATGAATATATATTACTTTCTTGGAATAGGCTTTTTTCTATTATATAAAATCTATTTTCAGGCTTTAAAATAGTAATATTATTTTTACTATCTTGAATCCAAAACTCAGCAATTTGACGATAATAATTTTGTGATTCAGCAAACTTAATATTTTGCAAAGTAATTTTAAATTCTTCCATAATTTTACTATCGCCAACTTTTCCAATAAAATCAATATTACTTTGTAATAATGAGTTAAGAGTAATACTAAAAACAAGCAAACCAAAACCAAAATGTCCTAAAATCATAGCTGTAATAGTTGCTTTTAATTTTTTTCTTAGAAAACAGCTTTCCACTAACATAGAATAAGTACTCTGCATCATAAGAAAGAGCGATCCTATAGTTGCTGCTCCAGAAATAAAACCATATTTTATTTTATATGTACTACTAAAAACTATTATAAAAGAAAAAAATAAGATAATTAAATCTTGTTTTATTGTTCCTTGAGTAGTAAAAACACCAGCTAATAATAGGGTAGGAATAATAAAGAGTATAAAATTATTAATAAAAAATGTTTCAACAATAATAATTGATTCTTTATACAACAAAAAATAAATAACAGGATAAAGAATTGAAAATATTAATATTATTAAACTTATAAAGAAAAGCACATTACCAACTATAATTGCTATTTCTTTATAACAATTTTTTGGTAATTTAATTATTCTGTCAAATAAATTTAGTAAATAAGCTAATTGACAATATTGAATAGAGGAAGCTTCTTCTAAACTCTTAGATTCAATAGAACTATTATACTGTAATATATTATTAATTTTATGTTCTTTCTCCCAATAATCCTTAATTACAATAGAGATGTAATTACCTCGAATTACAAACAATATTACACTAGAAAGGAAAATACACATAAATATCATAAACATATAAATTGCCTTTAATGACGATACTGCAAAAGAATGAATTGATGTAACCACTCCTGAACGTACTAAAAATGTACTAAATACAGCTAATACAAAAGTAAGTAGTGAAAATATTATAGTCCAATCTTGAAGTTTTCCATTTCTCAATGTCATTAAAATTGAATGATGTAAAATAATACCAGATAACCATGGTAATAGGGCAATATTCTCTACTGGATCAAAAAACCAAAAACCACCCCAACCAAGTTCTCTATATGCCCACCATGACCCAAGTGCAATTCCTAAAGTTAATAATAATAAACCTAAATTTGCGAATATTTTAATTAACTTTAACTCTATAAATTCTACTTGTGATGTAAACATCATAACACAAATAGATGTAAAAGGTATTATGTAGGTAACATAACCAAGATATAATATAGGAGGATGAATAACAAGAGCAATGTCTTGTAACATAGGATTTAAACCAAGTCCCTGAATAGGATGAATTGCAAGAAGATTGAATGGATTAGATATAAAATAAATAAAACTATTAAATAATAAGGAGATTAGTGATAGGATCATTATATGATATACATAAAATACTGACTTATCTTTTATAAATAAAATATGAATAACACCAATAAATTGTAATAAACACACCCATAATAAAATAGACCCTTCATAACTTGCCCAACTTGCTGCAATTTTAAATATTATTGGCTTTAATGTACTAGAATGAAAAAAAACATTCTGTAATGAAAAATCTGATATTATAAACCCATACACCAATAGTAAAAAAGATAGTAAGGTTGCAATAAAACTAAGATAAAAAAATATTTGTACTATAGATTTTGACGGTCTCTTTAAGTTTATTATCGCAAGTAATATTGTGATAATATTTGATAATATCGCAAATATCTGTAAAAAATCACCAATATTACCTATCACGTGTAACTTCTTTATACGGAACAGTTACTACTTTTATACTGTCAATTCTATTTGCAATTTTTTTATTAATAGTAATATGTAAATCAAAAATTTCAATAAATTCTCCTTGATTAGGAATACGTTCGATTTTATAAATAATAAGACCCGCTATAGTATTTGCGTCACTATCTGGTAAATTCCAATTTAACTCTCTATTAACATCTCTAATTGTTGCAGCACCATCAATAATAAATTCAGTATCGGATTTTTTAACAATTACATTAAGAGGATAATCATGTTCATCATTAATCGGTCCAACAATTTCTTCAAGAATATCTTCAAGAGTAATAATACCTTGTAAATCTCCATATTCATCCACAACACATGCAAAATGACTTTTCCGTTCTCGAAAAGCATTAAGCTGATGGATTACTAGCGCATTATCAGGAATAAACCAAGGTGGACTCACTACCTCTTCAATATTAATTTTTTTTGCATCATTATTATTTTCATAAAGGGCTCTAAGCAAATCCCTCACATGAAGTATACCTATAATATTATCTTTACTATCTTTCCATAAAGGTATTCGAGTATGAGGACTAGATAAGAGCGCACGTCTTACTATTTCTTCATTAGGTAAATCCCTATTAATAGCTACTATATTACTCCTATGTATCATAATTTCAGATATTGTCATATTTCTAATATCTAACACACCTCCAAGCATATCACGATCAGATTTATATACATTACCTTCCTGATGATAATGTTCAATTACTCCTCTTACTTCATCAGTACCAGATATATGTTGAATTAAATTAATACGAAAAATAAAACAAAACATTCTAACTATTGCATCAAGAGCTGTATTAATAGGTTTTAAAACTTTTAAAAAAAATGCAATTGTTGGTGATGTAAGTAATGCTAATTGTTCTGCTTTAACCACAGCTATTGCTTTAGGTACTACTTCACCAAAAACGATTATTATAAAAGCCATAACTATAGATGCAACTATAGTGCCTTTATCACCTAATATACTAATAAATAATCCTGTAGCTATAGTAGTACAAAGAGTATTCATCAAACTATTACCGATTAATAAAGTACTAATAACTTTTTCTTTAGTTTTAAGAACTTGTAATACTACTACAGCACGCTTATTACCTTCCGTCTTCAGTTTTTGTAATTTTCCAGGAGAAGATGCTGTAATTGCTGTTTCAGTAGCTGCTAGAAGAGATGATATCCCAATCATTATAATAATAATGATTATTAATAATATAGTCATTATAAAAATAATATAGTAATTGTTTCTGACACAGATTTATACTAAAAACATAACTTAAATTAAGATTTTTGTTAAATTACTTTGAAAATTAATTTCAATAACTACTAAATTAATTCTTATTTTCATTATAATAGTATAACTATTCTATCTTTACTTTCATACTATTATTTCTCTCTTTTTATCAAAATAAAAGAAAGTACTTATTCAAACTCTCTAATAATATCTTAACAAGAAACTTAATTATTCTAGAATGATTTTGCAGTCCCTCTACCTTGTCTTAATATTAGTGCGTGCTCTGCTCTTAGTCTAGTTTCCATAACACCAGAGGTCTCTTTTCCACGATATAGCTCTATAGTTTTACCTTGAGCTAGTTTTATTAAATCATCAACTATAAATGGCCCACAAGCTGTACTATTATATTGTTGTTTACCCTCTTTATTAAACATGGGGTCAATTCTTGCATTTTGATCAATATCTTTAATTGCTACCTCCAACACTGGATCTATTTTTTCACCCAAAGGATCAACATACGTATATATATTATTATTTACTCCCTGTTGTTTACCCATTATCCCAACCCAATGACCATGCCCATTATTAATAGCTATAACAGCATTTTCCCCTCGATAGACTGCAGCAACAACTTTAAACATATAATGATTTAGCATCTCTTGACGTTCTCCTGCACCTAGCGATACAGATGGAGCAACATAAGTATTATTTGGTTTTAATGAGTGATTTAATAAATTATCTATATCATCATTTATATACCAATAATTGGGATCTGTTAAATTACTTTTATCATTAGTAAACTGAGATTTTTTCTCTTCTTTATTACCCTGACTAAACCTATCTGTCCATTTAATACTATCACTATCTGATGATGATGATCTTACAGATAAATCTTCTATACTAGCCACATAGGAAGGAGCATTTACTTCAGAGTAGGAAGAAGAAGATTGATCTACCCACCGTTCAGTCCTACTTTGCCGTTCTTTTGCCAGAAGTTCGTTTTGTCGACTTTCTCTTTCTACTTTATCCATATGCTCTTGATGCTTACTTAAGACTGTTATAGAATCACTACTAAAACTATTATCACTATTAAAATCAGTTAGATCTACTTGAGTATCATATAATTTTTGTATCATAACATCTAAATTAGGCATACCATTGCTTTGAGCTATTTTATTACCTATATTTTTCCTACTAAATCTTTTTAGTGCTGATAGAGTCCATTGTTTCTGTTCTTCTTTTATATCTGGAAGTGAAAACATTTTAACAAGATTTGAACATAATTCTTCTTTAAATTGACTATGATGCTTACGAGAATATGCAATATACCCATTGCCTATATAATGCCCCGCTGGAACACTGAATAAATTATCACTTCTCTCATCATTTATCGCTTCATCAACAATAATCTGAAAAATCCTATATTGATTATTATCTTGTATAGTGCTAGAAAGATCTTGAGAAAGAACATCTATAATTTCGTGCCCTTGAGCATATCCTTGCCCATCCCTTTCTCCTCTCATTAAACATAAATAACTATTACCTGCTGTTTGTTTTTGATTATTTACTTCCGATTTTCGTCCTTTTGATTCCCTTGCTTCCTCCAATATCCCAGCTATAGTTCCCCATACATTCTTATTATTAGGATTATTTCTTATCATCTCTTGAATTGTTGAAGAAGTTGTAACTCTATTAAAAGAAATATTATTACCATTATCGTAACGTAACTGCGAAACTATTTCCCCTAAATCTTCTATTTTTGCAAGTCTCATAAAAGCACAATCAAAACCATTTACAAAACTAGGATGCTCCCCAATAGACTCTGAAATGGCTGGATTAAATGTATTGTCACACCTATATTCAGATTCAAGTACCCATAATATATTTTTATCAGAACGAATTTTTTCTATATCCTGTTTTAATTTTGTAAGAACATCATCTTTAATATCATCTTCAATATTTGCAAAATCTTCTCTCTTGATTGTTACTATTTCTCTATTCATTAGACATAACTCCTCTTCTCTACCTTTTTAATCATATTATTTAAACCTACAATTAATTAGTATTGACACATTATGATGTGTGTATTAATATACTATTATATAATGATGTTATTACTTAGTAAATAATATAGTTACACTTGTTTTAACATAATTCTATAGCTATATAGAGTTAATATCAAATTAATAAGGTTGTGAAATTAATTATTAATTTTGCTGTACTTATTAATGTTACATAAGAAACACATAATATTAATTCTTATCTAGTAATATATACAGAATTATATATTTTTATCTTCACCAATACTAAATTTAGCAGTAATATACCCGTTTTTAAAAGCTATTTTAATAAATGTTGTAGTAGAAAATTAATATACAAATTATAAATATTTAAGTTTTTATCTATAATTCTTAAAATAAGAATTATAATATTTATATAATATAAACATAAGTAAATGTATAAAATAGTTTATAATATTCAGGTATAAAAAATTCTAAACCTGATTGTAAATACAAAAAACTAAATGCGAAAATTTTTACAATTAATTTCAAAATAAAAGCTTTTTCAAATGAATAATTTGTTTATAACAAACATACTAATTTGTTTGATATAAAAATTGATAATGTATTATTACAATTTCAATTTTCTATAAAATTACAAAATGGTTATAATTATGTAATAATTGTAACCTAATAATTAATTATAAAAAAAATTAATGAGGAAAATAGTGTATTGTGAAGAAGATATAGATGACATTGCTAAACAGTTAGAAAATGAGTACCCAGATGAGGAAATATGTAGCCTAACATTAGAAGAGATAAAAGACCTAATCAGATCATTGGATGAATTTAATTATTATGATACAGAAGTAAGTAATGAATTATTAAACGAGATTAGCGAAAAATGGCAAGAAAAACGTAATAATTCTAATTATGAAAATATTTTATAATTTAGTCAACTCTAACTAAATCACATAAATAAAATACTATAATTAACTTAAAACAATGATATATGATAAAGGTATATATTAAATTTAATTCTAAATTATATTTCAATAGTTATATCTATAAAGTATAATAAATATATCACATTGAACGCTAGTATCACAATAAAAGTTGAGGATAAAAATGATAAAAAAGAAAGAAGCTTAATATTTAAGGTAAACATTATAGGTGTGATTTATTTATATTAAAACTTATGATGTTGATTGCTATACCGAAAGAAAAACTATATAATTAAGTAGTTTAATTAACTTAAGTGTTTTGTCTATGTTTAAAAATCTTATACAACTATATAGTATGGTTATCTGTTGTGTAAGGGCACGAGTTTAAATAACTTCCCTAAAGTATGGTAGTATGCTATAATGACTTTATGTCAGATAAAGTCGTTAGAACATTTTTTTTAGAAGAA
>CAJPVJ010003884.1:0-10343 GCA_905397405.1 Oppiella nova | reverse complement strand
CCAACAAACTTAATTGTATTGAAAATGTTGAGTACCCTGACTGTGATAATTAACAATTAATTGGTGACATATATGTTGGCAGATGGAGATGTGGTAATGGCATCGATGGTTTGTGTCTATTCTAAGCCACAAACCGATAGAAGTGTTAGATCTGTCACAACAACTTCGGGCACAGAATCTGTGAATCCAATTGACTCTGAGCTCTTCGACACGAACTCGACGGTGGTGACGGAGACGTGTCCGACGGAACACCACTCGTGTTACACATTATGGCAATACAATCCAATTGATCCGACAAACGCTAGTCTCTACACTATTCTGGCCAAAGGTATGTCTCATGGATTGACGTATGCATTGAATTGGTTGACTAATCCATGTGTGTGTGTTGTGGGAACAGGTTGTTGGGATACATCGCCCGACATGTCGTGTCAAAGGGAACAGTGCTATTCGTCAGTGAAGCCCACGGGGGCTCTAAATAATACTCGATTCTGCTGCTGTTATGGCCCTCTTTGCAACGCCAACATATCGGCCCAACATTATCTCAATTCATACCAACCTTTACAA
Source organism: Oppiella nova (assembly GCA_905397405.1). NCBI lineage: Eukaryota > Metazoa > Arthropoda > Arachnida > Sarcoptiformes > Oppiidae > Oppiella > Oppiella nova. The sequence continues at coordinate 9,779 of CAJPVJ010003884.1, read as the reverse complement.
TCGTTGCCCAGACATACAAATGGTTTGTGCATTGCTTCACACCCTATAATGGCATTCAATTTAATGGCAAATGTACTTGTAATTGATTTGCAGAGAAATTAGAGAGTTTCCAAAATGAGGAGAATATGTCCAACAAAGCAGTTTTGATGGCATGTATGGCAGCTCTCGTTAGTGTTCTTCTAATAGGGTTGGGATTTACGATCTGCTGCCGAGCCCTCAGCTCTTCAGTAATGGCCGCCAACACTAAACACAAGAACTCCGATTCGCTTCACTTATTGGAATCCAATTCCTCGTCCACTCAAAGCTCTTCTCTTTTATGTGATTTAGAAAATTTGAAATTAATTGAAGAAATAGGTCGCGGAAGGTATGGCTCCGTCTGGAAGGGTATACTCGACGACAAGACGGTAGCCGTGAAGAAGTTTGGGCCACAACATAGAGACTACTATTTGAATGAAAAGGATATTTATTTATTATCGTTTATGGAATTCAGTCATAGTTTGCCCCGACTTTTGGGGTTTCAAGAAATCTGCAGCGATGGTCGACCCGAGTATCACTTAGTCTTGAGTTATGCGCCGTTGGGTTGCCTTCAGGACTACTTACGTAATAATACGATCGATTGGTTGACGTTATGTAAAATGATTCAAACGGTAACTCAAGGGTTGGCTTATTTGCACTCTGAGGTGAACAAAGGGGACAGACGCAAGCCGTGTGTCGCTCACCGGGACCTCAGCTCAAGAAATATATTAATAAAAGCGGACAACACTTGTATGATATGTGACTTCCAGTTCGCAATCCGTATCTCTGGCTCCGAATACTACTCGTGTGGCGAACGCTTCGACTCGCAGACGGCATCCCTCAACGACGTCGGGACCCTGAGGTATATGGCCCCAGAAATACTGGAGGGCGCGGTGAATCTGCGTGATTGCGAGTCCGCTATGAAACAGATTGATGTCTACGCTCTGGGTTTGGTGTTGTGGGAGAGCGCCAGTCGTTGCTCTGATTTGTATCAGGGAATAGAAGTCCCGAACTATAAGCAGCCCTTCGAGAAAGAGTTGGGACTTCACCCGACGTTCGAACAAATGCAGGTAATGGTGACCAGACATAAGGCCAGACCTCTGTTTCCCGACATCTGGAAGGACAGCAATCCGGCCATACGTTCCCTGAAGGAGACAATAGAGGACTGTTGGGATCACGACGCAGACGCCCGACTCACCGCTCTCTGCGTTGAGGAGAGACTCTTTGAATTACCCCTTCTCTGGGATCGCTATAAGAGTGGAACCATTACTAACTGTGTGGCCGCTATATATTCTTCGAGGTCCACGCAATCTGTCAACTCTAACAATAACCGGAAGAATGGGTTTCGTATTCACAGCGCAAATAATAATTACCACAACATTATTGGTGGCAATTCTGGTGCCCTTCCTCTCGAGCATAACGATAAGCTGACGAATGAGTTGCAGACAAGTCTTCTCATCAATCGACTCGAGTATCCAAACCATAACACGATTCATAATAATCACAACAATAATAATATAAATAATAATTCAAATATAAATGATGTGAACGAAGACTCGTTGTCGCCGTCGTCTGACTTCGAGAAGAACATCATATCTGCGGCCAATGCGTTCAAAAATCAGCCAAAACTCACACTTCCTTTACAACCACATCAGGGAAGGAATCCATGTCTTGAAAGGAATCTAATGCTTCAGTCATCAGATGATAACACATCAGCCCTTTTAGAGCATGGATTCAAGTTTCAGATGAATCACTCGAATAGCGACCCATTGTTTGCCGATGTATTCAATGAGAGTAACACTAATAATGAGAGCAACGACTTGCTGTCCAACGATCTCTTGAACCGAACCATTCACGACAACACCAGAAATGTATCGCGAAGACCGCCTAACGGTTTGCCTCCCATTCCCTACGTTCAGAATGCTGTGGGCAGTAATGCGATCCCAAAGCAACACAACGTCGCCTCAAACGGACAGTCGGTTCACTTAAAGAAGACAAACGAGACATTGAATGTCAAGACGAAGAGTGAATCGAGTTTTTCAAAGTTATTCAATTGGTCTAACATTAAAGCACTGAAAGTGTGGCCAAACATTAGGATATTGACGCAGAGGAGTGGAAACAGCGACAAGTGTCTGGTCGGCGAGAGGGAGCCCTTCACTCGCAATAACAGCGCTTTGAGCGCACCCTTGGCTGTCAAGATAGAGGACTCACTAAACATAAGACCTGTTTCTAATAGTTTGATCTCACATTCGCTCTCAAACCAGATATCGGACACCGAAGTCAGTGCTTCGACTCAGCCTAAAGTCACACAAATAGATTTGGTTAACGGCTCTCCCCTTATAAATGTTATTACAAACGATAAATCAAACCATAAAGTGATTTCAAATCAGTTCAATGTTTTGATCGAAAGGCCATCAAATTTAGAGCGAATTAATGGCTTTAATAGTGCGACCACTGAATCGTGTGATTGTTCGGAGACCAACTTCAAAGAATCTTCCGTTAAATGCGATTCCTCTTGAGTTGAGAGACAAACACCACATCTGTAATAATGATTGCATTCATACACGCATTCATCATCGCCTCTACCGTTCACTCATTTGCTGTGACTTTCGTTATTCAATAGTTTTATAAAAACTAACGAATCTTTTGCGGTTATTATTATTATTATATTATAATTATGATTAATTTAAACTCTAAGTCATATACTCTCTTGTATTCAATGCAAAGCAATTCATTCTCAGTTGAAAAATTTTAATTAATTTTACGGTTTTATGTAATTTAAGTTTTTAATGTAACTACTAATTTTAAAAATAAAACATTGATTTAAATAATAATTTTTGGTCATCAATGAGCTGTACTTCTATTTACTCCTGAGTTGACTCTTCATTGTATTGATTTTCTCGGCCAGCATTCGGTTGGTTGGCCCGCACTTACTGCACACGTAGTCCAATGCCTCCACATCTTTGGACTCGTATGCAAACTTTGCCGCGTCTTCTAGTAAACTGTAATATAATTTGCAATTAATTTAACGTCAAATACACGTCTGTAACGCATATATACCCGCATCGGACGTAATATTTGATTTTATTGTCGTCACTGACTCGGAGTAAATATTTCTGGGCTTCGTATCGATTGCGATGTTTGAGACAAATGTCAACAAATGGCTATACATTGAAAGAAAATTAGTAAAATTATATACTGTATTCATGAACCAATGCATGAATGATAGCTCACTTCATAACCGATGGGAGACTTTTTACTTTTGCTAAACTTTTCCAATTCGAGAAATTCAGACATTTCGGCCAAAATAGTCATCTTTAGCCACCAATACCTACGATCTCCTACTTTGAACTCCTTCTTGAGCTCTTCACTCAATTTATACTCCTTATCGATAATCAGTTGTTTAATGGTTTGATGTAAAGAGAGATTAAGATATTGTCGATGAAATTTCTCCTCTAATTTGATTTGATATTTAATTAAACGTAAATTCTCGTCAATTATCGACGAATTGAACTCATTTCTGGCCTTTTTATATGAATCATAGGCTGACTGTAAATAACTTTGTTTTTGTGTCAAATTCTGAGCGTTTAGACTACGACTGAGCCATGAGTTGGCCTCAGAGACGAAGTCGTCCTCTTGATAGTAGAGGTCTGTTAGCTTTTCGGGCTCTTCTTCTCTACAATACTGGTGCCGTTCAAACATATGAGAAATGTCTATAGTTTTAATCAATTTGAATACCTTTTGGTAGAGAGAATATGCGATCGGATAGTCTCTGATTGTCATTAAGAACTCTCCGGCGGACAGCACTTCACGCAATCGGATGATCACTGTATGGATCAGATTCGTGTCGCCGCTCTCTATAGCCCTCTGGAGTGCGAGTCTGTGTTGTTTGAGCTTAAGAAGGAGAGGCACCTGTTGGCTCGACCTCAGCTCGTGGTCCAGTAGTTTGATGGCCAGTTGTGTTCTGCCGCACTCAATGGCTTTGTTGGCGATCTCTGAATAGGGAACACCTGATCCATAGCCCAATTTATTAAAGATATCGTATGCTATGCGCTCGTCGTCTATGAAAGTCTGCCTCACTTTAAGGAAAGCCCAGTTCCCCAGTACTCGTGCGGCACCGCTTTCATCAGACATCTTCAGATACTCCGCGATACGAATGGCTAAACAAAATTTACGCCTTAGTATCAAACGGTCGATCAGTACTTCCATTGTTAACACTTCCAACTGATTGTAACTCAAAGGTATGCCAATCGAGTGATGCCTTATTGCGTTCAGAATTCGTAATGTTTGACACATTTCGACGAAAGGTTTGGATTGCATTCGAGGGTAAAAGCATTTGCCGAAAGAGGCGGCTCTCAACAGCATCTTCTGAGTGCTGATCCCAAACTCATGTCCGGCCGCTTCGATGCACTGTTGGACAGACATCTCGATCTCATTTCGTTCGCTAATCATTCGCATGTATTCGTCAGCCCTATGGCTGTGGCGCAGGAATTCTTTGTTGGCCTCCAGGAGTAGAGCGCCGGGAGCTATGGATCCGATTCCGAATATCTCGACCACTACTGGCGCCACTTTCTGGAGGAATTCGTGCATTTCGTTACCAATGATGCGAATGCCATCGATCTCTTGGACCATATGGACGGGTTGGTCGACCACGTAATTGAGCCAATCCTTGTCAGGACCCACCACTAAGAGGATGTTCTTCCAGAGGCCCACAACGGCTGAGTTCCCGCACCACAACAGTTGCTGCGGTTTGGCTTTGGCTTTGGTGTCAAACTCGCAGTAATTGTTACGCAAATCATTATCAGTTCTCCCAATCCATAGAAGTCCGGCGTCTGTCAGAAGTGATATATGACTGGAATCGTAGGAAACACTCATTTCTGTGATCGACGCAAACGCACTGATGGCTGGATTCAAGGGCTGACAGCTCTGGTGATTAGCATTCAGTGAATACAACTCATTGTCTTTGGCCACCAAAACAATGGTCTCATTACTGGACGCAACGACTGCCCAACTCTGAGGGCTTTTCACAAGACCCGGAACTTCGGCTAATCGTCTGATTTTGGGTTCATTTATATTATTTAATACAAAAAATCTATAGGAAGTGGTGAGCACTGCAATGCCGGTGCCGTGAATGCCGTTAAATGTCTTGCACTCCAAGACTTTGGTGTCTCGTATCTCTTGATCCAAAGTGAAAGTGTTCTGCAAATTGGCGTAAATGTCATAAACAAAGACAATTCCGTCGTCTTGTATGCACAGCAGGTCCTCGCGATTAGACCACGAGATCAGTGATAACTCACTGCCCGTCCATTTGATGGTTGATATGAGTTCACCGAATGACGAGAAGATGAATACATTGAATTGGTTTGGCTTCAGACCAGTGCTACCATTCGTCGCCAATCGGTTCCAGTTCTTTCTCTCAATCAGAGCTAACAAACCAAATATCGTGTCAATTGATTCAGTGATGAGATTGTGTTTGATTGCGACAAACCTATTGGACCCCCGAATGGAGCCGAAGACACGATGAAGTCTTTGAGGTTCACTTCATTGGTCCAAAACATGGCATTCAACTCATGCTTTCGGTAATAAATATCTTTTCCCAAAGGATTCCAATCGGAAGTATACAAAGCCATCGATTATGACAATTGGATTATCTCTTGGATCAATTGGATTATCTCTTCAGTCAACTGATTGCATGCAATAGTGGGTGGAATCCATTCAGTGATCACTGCATCTACTCTTGTGTCCAAATCATGTATTTATCCACAAATATAACACTCACGACGAAGTCGTTTGGGAAATAACATCACATTTAATACAAACTAAGTATAAATGAAATGATTTGTCAATTAAATGAAATTAAAATTAAAAACTTTTTAAATAGCAAACTGTGTTTGTTTTGACAGTCAATGTGAGTCAACATTGTGAATGCCTCTACTATTAGCGCCGTCTAGTGTTACACTCTTTTCATACAAATACTGTAATAGAGTTATAATAGTGTGACACTCGATGGCACTAACAGTAGAGCGCATTCACGCATTTAAAGCACTGATTGCACTGAAAATGTTTTACAATTTTAAGAAATTACGTTCATTTCTCATATATTTTACTTTATTTTAAATCAAATAATTTAATTGTTTCCATAATATAATTGACTATAAATTCATAACAAATATATTGGTTTACTAAATGACTGCATATGGGATGGGAGTGAAGGTGTAGGGGCCCTAATATAGGGGTTGTGGTGGCCGGGGATGTGTCGTGCAATGCGTGTCGTAATGGATGTGTTGTGCAGACATTGACTGCGTTTTTGCAAAATACAGATTTGGCTCACATTTGGTCTCGCAATCAGTATTTCATAAACAACTGATCCAACGGTTCATTCGCTGAGATATTGTCTCTGATTTGCCACAAGTATTGACACGAAGATGAAGGCAATGCCAAGTTTTTCAGCGGCCGGTCTCCGCAAGAACCCATCGGTATGTGATTGATATGACCTCTAAATGCATTGCCATTCATATGTGTGTCTGTGTGTCAGTTGATCCCATTGCTGGCGATGGTGGGCGCGGGTGGTATCTGGGCCGGGGTTTATATCCTCAGACTGGCCCTCAAGAGCCCCGAAGTGAGGTTTGTGTGGACACGCATTGTGTGATAATGTTGTGGTAACTGTTGTCTGATTGGTGAACAGCTGGAACCGTAAGGGAAACCCCGAGCCGTGGCAGGAGTACGACAAGAAGCAGTATAAGGTATGCCTCACACCTACACCACTGCCACTGTCTGACCATTGATTGCTTGTTTGTGTCATAGTTTTGGTCACAAATAGATCACGAGAACTACGAACACCCGAGACCTCGCTTCTAGACATTTGTCTCTATTTATTGGATCTGATCCTAAGATCACTTATTTGTCAGTTATTATCAATTTTTAAATAGTAATTAAGCATTGATTTAAAGTTACACTCAATTCAAGCTCTCAACAGTATATCTGCAGTTAATCTCATTTCCAGTTTAGATCTGTTTTATAGGTTTATTAATTCTGTAATAATTGTGTCATTTATTCGCAAATATTTCAATATTAATAACAATTAAAGGAAACCATTTTTCTGATTATAGTCTCATTTGTATTAGTCTTTCATTCAATTGTTTGGATCTTTAAATCAATAAAGTATTGGAAATTGTATTTAAATAAAAATTTAATTTTAAGAGAATTAAAGCTTTCATTTCCTCCATTAATACCTGTATCTCGAAATGCGATGACATTTTGTAAATGTGTGATAATTATATCAAATAATTGTCGATTTGATTTGTCTTAGTTTTCAGTTTGTGATAATTATTATCAATATTTGTGTCAAAACTAATCAATTTATCTACAATTAACTCAAATAAGCATTTGTGAGTGTAGTCTGATTTTCTTTCAATTCACAGACCATTAATTTAAATATCATAAAATTAATAATACAGTATTGCATTTTTAAAAGCATTATGATATCAATTATTCTATATAAATTTATTATATACCGTAATTTACTAGTTTACTGGTAAACATTTGATTACAGGTATTGTAGCTATTTTTAGACGATCAAATGTAATATTAATCTTTGTGAAACATTGTTTATAAAAAAAATTCAATGTGCTAAATTTTATTACGGTACATAATCCTTGAAAATTAGAAGTCCTAACATTTTAAATTGACAATAACAATATCTATTTAACAAAAAAATTTCATTTACAGTGATAATCTACAAAATTAAGAAAAGTGTCTGTTAATCGTTATTAATATTAATAGTTGTCATACAGTATATTTTATAAGTTGACACAATGTACACTGTACATTGTAAAGTGTAAACTTTATTAATACAGGATAGCGATTTCAATTACATAGATTGATACAGTACTATATTTATGGTATAGTAATACGATATGAACAATGTTGTACAGAACAACAAGAAATTGATAAGTTATTGGTCAATACAACTTGATATTACTATGAAAGTTGACACTTGAATATAACATTGAAATTGTCAGTTAATTGGAAAATTATAGTTTATTCTAGAATTAAATGGTATATGAATTGGTATGTTTTATTGGTAAATGATTGTAATATTTCATTGGATTTACTTATTAATCGAGACTAAGAGTGCATAAACTATCATAATGTAAACCACATCATTATATTAGTCTCAAGATTTTTCTTACTTTTTATATTTATTTAACATAAGATTTTATGATAAAATCTAATTCATATAAAAGTTCATTAAATAGGAAGTGAAATGCGACTGACATGTGCTCACAACCAAATGGGTCCCTGCTTTGAGTTGAAAATCTGCTAGATACTATTCACCTTTAAATACTGTACAACCATATAATATATTATAACACTAGCTAGTAAATAATTATTACAGTGTTTTCCTGGTATTGAATTCAATTTATAATTGCAGATCAATTACAAAATGCAAAAAGTAATTCAAATCTATTATAACTATTGAGTTTAGAAAAGTTGAGTCAGAAATAGAAATTAAGTACGAATTGCTTGTGATTAGGAGTTGGCCTCAAATTTTCCATAAAAACATATTGAAGCCAAAGCACACGTATTGAAATACTATTTTATAGTTAATTAACTATATAGTAACTTAACAAATAATACTGTATGTTAGTAAATTGTATGTGACTTGATTCAAATTAATCATTTGCCACTTATTTAATGTGTTCAATAAATCATTCATTGTTTTTATAATTTATAAAACTATAACATTGTATTGGATTTGTCAGAAAAGTATTAAATGAGTAGCAAGGTTACAATTTTAGATCATGGAAAATGTTTCCAGTATAATCGTATGATATTATAATAAAAAATTCAATAAGTCTTGCATTCAATTAATTAAAGTTTGCCGGTAAGCTTATTACATGTTTACACAATGTGATGTCTATTATTGCTATATAACTTAAGTGTTAGAGTCTAACAGTTAGACCGTATTAATATTAATATAGTAGTAATGAAAATATATGACTAACTATAAAGTACCAATATAAAAGTGGTTGCATTTGATAGTGAATTAATATTACAAGATCAATTAAATAATAATCAGTATTAATATTAAATTAAATCTAGAACTTATAAAAAAAAAGTTTGGTTCAAAAGTGAGGCACAATTGAGAGTATAGCGGGAGTGTGTTTGCCATCTATTGGTGTGCTTTGGTGTATGTACGATGTGTTTGCGCGCCAATAGGTGTCTGTATGAGTGTGTTGTGTGTAATGCATTGCAATGTGTTTGGTGTGCATCGAGTGCAGCAATGAATGAGTGAATGTTTGTATGTATTGTATGGCTATATGTATGTAATGTTTGTATAGTCGGCCATATTTGTACAGAAATGGTGTAAAATGTGCACAATTTATACCAATTATCCCGTGAATTGAATTTCATAACTAAAATGGATTAGTCTTAAGCAGACATCGCATCCATTTCGCGACCAATTGGCCCGAAATAGGGTCTCTTTAGTCTCCTCGGGAGTGAAGGGGACGACAAAGCATTGATTGTGCGATCGTTTGTCAATTGAGTGAAAGTGATGTCAAAGCTGTCATTCAGAGCGCGAGCGCTCGACTCAACCAAACCTATGCCTGTGTTCCGGGCGGAGGAGGTCCCGGACCTCCCGGACTTCGCCGCCATCAACCGTGCGGTCCCTCAGATGCCCACAGGCATGGAGAAGGAGGAGGAATGCGTGAGTACCACACAAAGGACACACACATGGCTGCCATTGCAGACCTGTGCTG
>CAJPVJ010003883.1:0-10344 GCA_905397405.1 Oppiella nova | reverse complement strand
AGGCATGTGGATCGGGATATCCATGATATCCATTAATTTAATAGTAATCAATGTCATAATTGCTTTTGACATTGTTTTCAATTATTTATATGCTAAAATATTAGTTCAATTGTATTCATATATTTATCATCCATAAAGATTGTTAATCATATTACACTATTAATTAATAATTTAGATTATTATATTATTTATTTGGGTAGTACTGTATATAAAATTTTGTGTTTAGACATAATTCAAATTTTACAAGTTACTTAAAAACAATTCAATTTGAGTAGGCAAGTATTGTATTATAACTTATAATTTATAAACCTATGGTTTAAATTCAAACAGTTTGTACAACAAATGATTTCTTTGTAATAATTATTTAACAATATTTTCACAAATAATTATTATATTATATTTTTATTTAAAATTGCTTTCCAGAATCTCGAATAGATTTTTCAAATATAAAATTTTTATCTAGTTTAAATTGAATAATTAAAATTTTTATTTAAATACTTATAATCCATGTTTACAATTTTATATATTATAAATATGGTACTTTTAATTTCTTAAATATATTTTTAAATTAAGCTTCTATTAGATGATTAGACTCGCTATTTTAAATTTAACATTCATAAATTATATTTGCTAGTTTTAAATAATTTAATAATTTTTTAAACTTGTATTATTTTCATAGACTTTTAATGTCATTGATCTGAGTTATTTTTATTATAAACATTTTTAATTAGCTTCCTTAATTATGTAGTATACCTTAAAATCTATATTATAAAAACCTTATAGGTTCATAAAACTCATTAATAAACACATGTGGCTACCGTTTTAATTTATTTTTAAAAATATAAAATATTAAATAAAAACTAAAATTTTAAACACTAATTAATCTTATCAGTGACAATAGAATTATAAAAATAAATTTTATAATTTGATAAACTAATTTTTAATCTACAACTCACCATGCATCAAATTAAATACTTTATTGCTATCATATTAACAACTACCTACGTGTGTGCCAAGGAAAGTATCACCGACGTTTATTTTGACTATGTAAATTCAAAGTTGGTCGACTACGAGGGTCAATTGTCGCATTATGATCATAGAGATGCTCAATTAACTGATATTACTAGTATTACTACTATATTTCAAGAGGTGTTTGCACAAATTACTCAACTCCCGAATCAGACAAGCTTTGCCGTTATTATAGAGCAAATTCAAAGTATATTGAGCGGGATGAATAGTACAGGAGGTGGTCAGACCCTCACCAAAAGTAATTCACCCATGGTTAATTTTCTATCATTCATTCTCGATATATTCAAGCCGTTTAGCGCGGTAGTGAGACACGTGACTGATATCATGAAAAGATTTGTTCATGATCAATAATTTGTGAATTGATTGTACGTAATTAATAACAAAAAGTAATTTTAAATAAATATAATTAAAGGATATGTTATATTTTAAAATAAAGTTACCAAAATGTGTATAGCTAACTAAACAGTTTGCAAAATAAAACAATTAGTTAAACTTTGTTTATTAAATTATTGGTCAAACTAATTAAATTAAATAGAAATATCGAATTACTTATACTGTATAACATAATGAGATAAGCATGTCGTATTGACGAACCATTGTTTAATTGCTAATGTTTAATAACGTTGATGTTGATTTGACCTACGTTGATTTGAGTTACAATACCTATAATGTTAAAATCTTAACCACTCTATAGCGGTTCCGACCATCATATCATTGCATGTGATATATGGTTGGAATCAGCTCAATGAGTAGATTAAGAAATTATCTTCTTGAGTTGAATTAAATAGAATTATCTTCTTTGACCATGGAGGAATATTAGCTGATCCAGATTAAGAAGTGAATTTCTTAACCTACTCATTGAGCTGATTAAATAGAATTATCTTCTTTGACCATGGAGGAATATTAGCTGATCCAGATTAAGAAGTGAATTTCATAACCTACTCATTGAGCTGATTCCAACCATATATCACATGCAATGATTCGATGGTCGGAACCATTAATATTTTAATATTTTAGGTATTGTAGGTAAAATCAACGTAGGTCAAATCATAGACAACCGTTTAATAATAATGTATTTATATTTAATTATTAACTATGAAATTAAATTAACTATGTTTGCTATTATTAATTAACTTTCAGTTTTATTCAAGTGATTAAGATCTATTTAAATACTCTGTGTACATTTAATTTCATTACAACATAATAATAAGTAGTACAAAAAATTATTACATTATTAGGAAAAATACATCTTGATGAAATATCGTGGTTAATAACAGATTTATAGTGAAAAGGTAATTTATATAATAATAATTGAAAATTTAAATCCCAGAGAATCGTATTGATTAGTAAAATGAATCATAAAATCGATATAAATATATAATCCATAAAATGTGTCGTAAACCGAGAGATCAGTAGTTCATAAAACTATGGGAGGCGTGGAAGGGGTGCATCGGGCCATCGCTGGGCCGTCGAGGGGGCGGCTCCTTGTCGTCGGGCTTCTCCTTATACCAGACGCCGAAATGTCCGCCCGGTTTGGTTCGCTCCTCAAACCCCTTCCCACTGCCGTCCTCTTGGGACAGTCGTCTCTGAAGCTGATATTTAGCCACATTGTCGTCGTAGTTGGCTATGTGTGCAATGAGACAGGTCATTTTAGATTTGTATGTTGTTAAATTAGGTGATTTATAGTTATTGAGAATTTAAAAAGTAAATTAAATATTAAGTTGTGAGCATAAACTGTAAATGAATATACTTTTTATATTTCATATAATAATAAATTCAAAATGTTTTAAAATTGGATTCAAATGAATAGTCATCTCAAAAAAAATGTTTTAATATTTATTTGAAAATTATTTTGTAAAATAATCACTGATTAGTATCAAGTAAATAAAAATAAAAATAGCAAGAATAACGTCTTAGTTGGCTATGAATTTAGGGAACCAGGTCATAGTATATACAGTATAAATATATTAAAACTATGCTTGTAAATTAACTTTTTAGAAAATTAGACGGGATTAACTTAAAATTAGTACATTATGTTATTTCATAAGTTTTTAAAAGCTGTAACTTTTAGTGATATATTTTTTAAATAGTCAAATGATTTATTGTATTAAATTATAAGTTTTTCATGGAATAGCAAAATATGCTTTTATAAATACATTATACTGTATATATCTAAACAGTAGATTATGAAAATTTTAATCATTTCAAAATTTAAATTATTAATGTAATTTATTAAATAATTTAAATATTATTTATACGCTTATTTATACATATTTATAAATAAACAAGATTTCTATTAAACCTTAACCTACTAATTCTATTTTATTTTTCAACATGTTTTTGAAAAAACATTTAACAAATGTCAAAAAATAATGATTTCTTTAAAAATCCTCGAGAGAGAGAGAGAGAGAGAGAGAGAGAGAATGAGATTTAAGATTTAATTTTGACACAACGACATAAATAACTCTAAACCTGTAACACAAATATAATCATCAACTATAATACCAATTTACTACTAGTTTAAGTAAATTGTGGTATAGATCACGATTCACAACTAACAATTTAATATTAAATAATAGAAATATTACTTTTAAAATATAATATTAATTTATAACCATATTTTTAAAAATTTATAAAAGAGAGAGCACCGGGCAATACCGGGAGGGCACTAGTAGTTTACGACACTTACGTTTGGGTGAGTTCTTAAGCAGAGACCTGTAGTCGGCGTTGCGTTGCCGCACATCCAGAGTCGTGCTATACTTAGTCTCCCCGAACTGATTGCGTGCGCACACCTCTACCGTTCCCCTATCGAACTCAGAGGTCTTCGGTATCTCCAACTGATGGATGCCGTCGTTGCGGATCTTATACTTGGATCCATTCACCACATGATTGCCGTTTATGAACCACTTGACTAGGGGTCGGGGGTTGCCTACAAGTCGACAGCAGAATTTGGCGCTTTCACCCTCAGCCACCTCCAGGGGCTCGGGTTTCAGCACGAATACCGGCCCCAGGTCACCGCCTTGAAAACCTTCGATACTGTAATATTAATGGGATTTATATAATAATATACTGGGTAATAATTAATGTATTTTATAAAATAACAAACTGTAACTTGTTATATTTAATTTGTTTTATTAAAGGTAAATGTCTTAACTAAAAGTTTTGGCTTTGAACATGAAACAATTTTTAAATGCTGAAGTTTAATTAATAATTAGTTATTTAAAATTTTAAAAAGATAACTTGTAAAGGCGTATATTTTATTTGTTTAATTATATTAAAAAATAATTTATATTAAAGTTTTGGAGTGTCAAATAGCGTAGTTTTAGATACTGTTAAATTATATGTATAATATTAATTGTGAATGTCAATATGAACGTTATTAATTAAAATATGATTAAATAAAAATAATTATAAATTATTACTAATGTTAATTGAAGGCAAATAATCCTAATTAATCTATAAATTAGTATTATAACGTGTTAGTACTGGAAAATTGATTAACAAAGCATTTAATTATTTATAACTGTAACAGAAATTATTTTAATTATTTAATTATATCATAACATAATTTTTAATTTATAATTGTCCATATTAATTTAATCCGTATAAAATTTTACTCAAGATACATCATTTTTACAATAAAATTAACTTTCCTAGAATAATTTATACAGTATATTCTTTAATAATATTATTAATATTATTTACACACAAAATAAAGTTTATTTAATCTAAATACATTATTTTAATTAACATGCCTTAAATTAATATTTAAAAATTTTAATTGTTTAACAAATAATAGGCGTTAAAAATATTTTCATAGTTATAATGAACTTACGTTTGGTAGGAGTCCTCCATAAGTGCACTGAAAAAATGTAATATTTTGGCACAACTCTATCAAAAGCTACCAGTGCTCACAGTATTTATATATTAAAATCTATTCGCATATGACATAAGTGTAGTGGAGATGGTGAGGTGCCAGTAGCTTTTGGGCACATGTAGCTCAAAGACCTACGCGAATAGCACAATAAATGTACAGTATTTTTGCAAACAAACATTTCGCTGTAAAAATAAATACCAGAATATTCTGTGCGCTATATAATATAGGAAACCTATGCGCGCACCGGTATGTTGCGGTGAAATGTATTTATAATTGCACTATTTGCTATTACAATTAGATAAGTGCCTATTTATAACTATGCAAAAAAGTGTTAACAACAAAATTTTTCATTACTTTTGAGTACAAAAACAACAGCTATTTTGTTGAAAAATAAATATTTTTCATTCATTAAAAATTTGCTTATCATTTAATTTAGTATTAATAGTTAAATGTGCATTGTGTACATAATCAACATTATGTTTACTATGTAGATTATTTTATTTACAACTAATTTACGTTGCAATTTAAAATAGCAATTAAAATATAAATAACAATATCGTAATACAAAATTTTTGACCGTTTTAAAATTATTGCATACAAATAATTTAACTAAATCAAAAAATATTCATTAAGTTTATAATGTTTAAAATAATATTTTTAATAATAAATAAATAAAATTTTATTAAATGAATAAGTTTTATAAAATACGAATAGGAATACATATATACAATAAATATTATGAATTAATCTAGACTCCAAAACTATTTGAAAATAAAATTTAAATTTTATAAAAGATAATTATTTAACAAAAAACAAGTATCTATCTTGACAAAATATTTTAGCTATAAGATGACCTAATATTATTACATTTTATTTTTAAAAATTAAAAATAATTTTAAAAATGTTTACTTTTTATTTATGCTATTAGTGTGTTTAAAAAATATGAAAACTGTTATTATATTGAATTTAAATAGTAATGTTAGTTATATAACTTTGAACAATTATAAATTCAAAACAATCCCCGTGTGTTTAATTTTTAAAATATTTTCTCAATCATTACTACTAACACTGTTTAAAGTTTTAATTTTAAATTGTTCATCACTGGCCTTAAATAAAAATTAAATTATAATTTTGATTTTAAAAATGCTAATAAATTCACTTATTTTATTGAATATTCTTGTTTCATTAATTAACCTTTAACACAACAAGGGGTTTAAATATAAGTTTATATTTATAAGTGTTTTATATGGATAGTGTGTAACTATGATATATTTAGCTCATAAAATGTTTTTGATATAAGACAACATTGAATATATTTCAATTCAAATTAAATTTGTTTATAAATAAGAAATTATTATTATTATTTAGTTTGATAAAATACTTACATAATAAAGTATTTACTAAATTTGTATACCCTTAATATTATTTTAATATTATCTCGCCCATTTCATTAAATTATTTAAATAGTGATTTATTTTTGTCATAATTTGTTTATGTTCGATGTTAATTTCTAAATTACACTGTATAATATATTAATTTAATAAAAATAATTAAGCCTGACAAAATTTAATCAGACATGGTCAAAGGTATGCCACCAGCATTAGATATACTGTAAGTGTAATTTTTAAAAATTAGTATAAAATATATATTTTAAAATAAATAAAAATTTGTAATTTCTAATTAACAGGGCAAATTTAATAAATTTAACCGGTCCATGTGTCACATTCATTTTAATCCTAATATTATTTATAAGTATTGTGATCGGGATCAAATTGTGGATAAAGCACCGTAACAAGGAGGTTTATCTGGTATGGGGTATTCTAGCCACTATACTATCAATATGCGGGTGCTATGGTGGTTATCAAGTTCATTTCATAACTACTTTAATCTATTATACCTGGAGTACTATATTATTTTTGGTTGGTCTACCCACAATTGATATGCCCCTCTACATCCAGGTACTTCAGGTTTTGGCAATTATATCTGCTTGTTTAAATTTATGGGGTATTTATTTTGTAAATGATCGTGAGCAAGTTAGTAATGTTAGATATTAATTTATTGGATAATATATTCATAAAATGTACAGTAGTTAAGTATATTCATAAAAATTAAATTAATTTATTTAATGATTGATCAAAATTTATTAATTATTAAAACTAAACTTCAAATGTTGCATATGTGATTACAATTATAATTAGTAAATTATTAACTAATTTAAATTTAAATTATTTAAAATATTTTGTAAAAAATCAATAATAATTTAATTTAATAATAATTAAAAAGTAAATGAGCTCTCTCATTGACTGTGTCTGAGTCTAACTATCTGACTGGGTCTCACTGGGTTTTAAAGTCAACCCCACCCCCTCCCCCCTAGGCGTGCGTACATACTTTTTAATAACGCAATATAAGTTTTTAATATTAACTAGAACTTAATATTAAAATGTTTATTAATTCAACCGCGCTATTAATACGGTATACATTTAAAAACTGAAATCAAATATATAAAATTCATCAGAGTCACTAATATATTTTATAATAAGTAATTCTGGAATGTAATCTCGAGCCTATTTATTTTGCACAATAAATTGCTTTTTAATTTTAATTTAAACTTATATTAATTTAAACTATATTAAACTATTGATTAATATTATGAATAACTGTTAATTTGATAAAAATGTAAATAAATTGTTAAAATACAAGTAACCAAAGCAACCATGTAAAATTGTTTACCAACGAATTAGTATTTTACAATAAATTAAAAATATAATTTTGTAACCGTTCTAGATACTTTTTTAAATGCAATTTTAAAACCTAAAAGTTAGTATTTTATAATTTTTAATTTCACTAAAATTTATAAATTTGTATTTAATTGTTAAGTAACTGTAAATTTTATTTATAAACGTCTAAATTATAGGCAATATTTTATTATAATTTAACAATTGGGATGGAAACGAAAACGTTATTAATTGTTATCTATTGTACACTGTTCAATCTAGTCATTATTGATAGATTAATCACACAAAACAATAACTACATTAAAACTAGATTAGTTATTTTTAAAAATGCATAAAAACTATTTAAGAAAACTAAAAAAGAAAATTATATAATTTATAATAAAAACTGTCCTAAAAATATTGAAATTTAATTTTTACTCATAATGTGTTCTGGATTAAATCTATGATAATCACTCTGTAGATTACAATTTATTACATTTTTAATATCAATCGGTAGCCACCCGTCCGTTAGAGAAGCGGACGAGTCGTGAGTCCTGATCCGTCCAAAAGGTATCTTTGGTGCCGACAATTGTGGCCCGGATTACGATATCACCGCTGAATGAGTCGGGAGGGCTCCAGACACTAGTGATCCGGTTCTTTGGCGAACCCGATCTATGGGTTAACGTATTCTGTGTAATCAGATTTGATTTTATTACCCTTTTACGTGGGCTAATCCCCGGCTCTAGCGGTTGAAAATGGTACTATTTTTCCCGGGGATAAGATCATATTATCCCCTGTTAAATTTAGAGACATCTGTAGTTAAAAAAAATATATGCAACTAAAATGTTTAACTAAAAAAGTTGCCTAAACTATCGAAAAAGAAGACTGTCAGGATCTGGCTAAGCTGGCACTTGGGATTTATAATTGGATATGAAAGTCCTTTCAATGCTTAGTCCGAATATTTAATTTATATTTATATGTCCTGTGACTTCGGCTTCGGTCTCATTGACCACTTTTATCGGGAAGTTTGGTCAATATAAATGTGTACGTGTGATATATCAATTTTATAGAGAATTTTACGCAGAATGATTGTATTAATTAAATTAATAAATAACGTCATTTTCATCAAAAAATAGTCAGATTATTGCTTTAAAATATTTAAAATCGCATTATATTTGTTAAATCTTAAAATTACACAATTATTACTTATATATTCGTGTTCTTTGTAAAATTTTCTACAAAATTTATATTTCACATGTATATTTTTATTATGATAAAATTACCGATAAAAGTAATCATTGCTGCCTAATAATGTAATATTGTATAAGCTGGAAATTGTGGTTCTACATTTTAATATAAAGTATACAATTTATGGCATGTTCATAAATCAGTTAACAAATAGATAATATCAATTAGTTTGTCCTGGAACCACGGGTTCGGCCTTGGTGACCACTTTTATCGTAATAAATATATACATGTGATATATCAATTTTGTACAAAGAACACGAATATATAAATAATAATTGTGTAATTTCAAGATTTAACAAATATAACGTGATTTTAAAGCAATAATCTGACTATTTTTTGATGGAAATGAAGTTATTTATCAATTTAATTAATACAATCATTCTACTTAAAATTCTCTATAAAATTGATATATCACATGTACACATTTATATTGACAAAATTTCTCGATAAAAGTGGTCACTGGCGCCGAACCCGAGACAATATAAATTACATAATCGGATTTAGAATTGAATGGACTTTCATATGCAATTATAAATCCTAAGTGCCAGCTTAAAATAGGGGTCCAAACCTTCAGTGTCCAATATTTGTATACAAATTACGTAATACGGTAAAAACGTGTTGTCGGGGATAAGATCATCTTATCCCCGGGTAAATTTAATAGTTCCCGAAAGATAGCGATAGTGGCGACCGGGGATAAGCCCACGTAAAAGGGTATTATGAGTTGGGAATTATTTTGTGATAATTATTTTTATTGATTACTACTTATTATTTTATAAAATGTAAATTGTACAGGCTGTTCATTGAAATAATTTATTTTAATGCATTATAAATTTATTAATTTAACTGTGTCACATTATATACAAATAATATACAAATATACTGTAACAATACAGTCATTTCAACTAGTTAATTTTGAAGTATTGATCAATTCAATAGTTTTAAATTAATAGTTAATTACTAATTTAATTAATAAAATACAACGTTATTACAGTTTTGTATAGATGTCCATATAATAGATTAATAATTTAATTTATCCAGCTAAAATATTCTTATTTCGTTAAGACTGTAATAAAAAATATACTTTTCATTTGAATAACAAATACATTTTCTAAAAAGTGTGCCTGGATCATTGGCTTGGATGCACACTGATTTTACACTATAAATTGTTTTGTAATTTAAATGTAAATTATATTAATATTATCTTGTTTATACCGGCAGTTAATACTATATTTATAGGTATATATTTATATTTATAAGTATTAGTATTAAACTTTATAATCAACTATTATAATTAGGTGACACAGAAACTTTCAAATATTTTTTATGTATAACAAAAACATATTAAACACAGTTTTAAACAAAAACATTTTATTTCACTAAAAATTACACAAACTATTATCAATAAAAAGCATATAATTATAGAAAAATGAGATTCAAGTGATTCAAGTGATTGCCATCATTTCCAGCGTATCGGTC
>CAJPVJ010003881.1:0-10348 GCA_905397405.1 Oppiella nova | reverse complement strand
GATAAAATGCTTTCCAATCACAACACCATTAATACACTCAACACTTATCACTATTTTCACTTTTTTGGTCTAAATGTCACTTTAAAAGTCAATATAAAAAACTGATTTTAAAAAACAATTAAAACATTCAAATAAATTAAGTGTTAAAATGCTTTCCAATTACAACACCTTTAATACACTCGAAATTTACTGCAAAAATTCCATGCTTTCAAGTCACATGCAGTTGTTTATGAAACCTGGAAAGGGATTGCACCTGGTATGTAAATAAAGGGATTAAATGTAAATAAGAGTGCAATATTTTGCACTAAGTTCTATGCCAGTCCATATCTATATATTTCTAAAATAATTAAAAATAAAGTAAACAAATATCGTCACAAAATGACTCATTTAATTTAGTTATACATTTTAACTATACACAAAATGGACTGTACTAATATATTATACAAAATTATAAAATGATATACAGATTTGTATGTTAATTATTTGAAAAATTAAATTTTGATAATTATTATTTAAAACTACTGTATATTATTGTCTAGATAAAATTAATTAAGTTTAATGGTTCTATTGATAATTATCAATGCCATGTAAATAACATTCAATAAATAAATATATATAAACATTAGCAATAAAAAGGGTATGTCGGAAGATGACAAGATTTATTGAAATTTTAAACGTTAAATAACCTCTTCATATAATATTGAATTGTCTAAAAATGATTTTTCTAACTATAATGGTTAATGACCTAGAGTGATTTTTATTCTCATATTTTAAAACTAAATTCCTGGATAACGACATGAGATTTTTAAATGTTTTCTTCACAAAATTATACAGATTTATAATCTTCGTTAAGTATGCTATTAAATATTTTACTTAACTATTAATTTATGATGGTAAACCATGTCTAAAAAATTTAAATTTGAATTCAACAGTATTGCCATTCGAGACCCAAGGGTATGAAAAGCTATTTTAACAGCTCAATTAGTCTACATTAAGTTAACGAAGAGAAACTTTTGGGTCTTTGTTGGCAATAAGGTGATTTTTACAAAATAAAATAGCGACTTCCACATTTTTTCATAAATTCAATTTATACGCTGGATCGATTCCCAATCAAAAAATAAATTGTCAATTTTAGAACCCATAAATTACGTCATCGTTTATTTTTGTTATTTATGGAAATTTAAGAATATGATTATAAAATCAGCATTAAAAATAAAGTTTATTAAAAATAATTTCACCCATAAATAACGTACTTTTTTCATGACGTAATTTATGGGTTCTAAAATTGACAATTTATTTTTTGACTGGGAATCGATCCAGGCACTGACTAAACAGCCGGTTACCGTCTGCTGGTGCTGTTTGACGGCAAATCCAAAGTGCCGGTCGATGCCGTCTGCCGGTTGTACTCACCAATTCAGCCACAAAATTTAAAACTGACCAGTGGTAGGTTATAATGTCTGGTTGTGGTCAGTTTGGTCAATAATAACTTATTACGGTAAAAATCATGCAAAATATGTATAATTTTTAATATTTTGGTGTAATGACCAGTATTGGTAAGTTAGTCATCATTTGGTCATTTGTAATCATTACTGAAGGCTATTTACCCATAAATTCATTTAGCAATATTTTTATTAAATTGAAGTATTTTATTATACTACTTAATATTAACAAAACTGACAACTGGATTAACCATTATAGTTAGAAAAATAATTTTTAGATATTTCAATATTATATGAAAAGGTTAATTAACGTTTAAAATTTCAATAAATTCCCATAGTCGGTCATCTTCCGACATCCTCTTTCAAAGTATTTATATAAACGAAGTAATATAGACTTAAAATTTTAAAGAATTGTATTGTTTGACTTCATCTAGTTTAGCGCAAATATGATCGATCTCATTTTTGGTTAATATAAACTTATCCTGCTTGTATTCGACAGAGTAGAAAATTTTTTGTTCCCAAAAAAGTAGGTAGCTTTTACGGGTCAAATGTTTCTCGATAACTATACTACATGGTGTTAACTCTATGTTATCGCCAGACTGAGAAACCAACATGGTAACTAGTTCGTACTTCTTGGACTTGTTATGATCTTGTGAAATTTTTTGGTCCAAGCGGTCCGCGATTGGCTTGATATGAGACGGGTCGTCCGGAAATAAGTTCATAATTGTATTGGTCAGGGTATATCGCTCGCAATGCTCAATTTCGACATTAAATCTATAAGGTTCTGATGAGTTCAGGTTTTGTTGTAGCAAGGTGCAATAATGATCGTAAGGTTTTCGAGTGTTGCTAGCACCCTCGTTAATTTTAATACTTCTAAGCTCGTATCCTATTATTGATGACACCTTATGACATTGTATTCGGGTTTGATCCAGGTGATTAACGTAGACAGGGGTTATATTATCTTGCAGCTCGGAAGTCACTATTTCAGTTTCATTATAAGCAGTGTAATCTTGGTCATTATCCTGTTTCCAATTTTTATCTATATTAATAATTTATTAATTATTAGACCATGATTAAATTTATAATACTAAACAAGGTTTGCAAGCAATGATATAGAAACACATTCACATTCCTGAAAATACATTATTCATCGAGTTTGTAAATTTAATTGTATTTATTATTAATTTTCAAACTTTTAAAATTTTAGAAATTCATTAAATTGTTGATCAATTTTATAATTTACCTAATATTTATACAATGAAATAATTTTAATTATAATTCCCCTCTATTTTTGTCTATCACTCATGTATGTTATTGTCCTGTTGGATAATTTCCTATCAAATAATATTAATTTTTAGTTAATCTTAAAAATTTTTCCATAGCCATAACATTCGGATTTAGATATCTATTTCTCCATAGACTTAGCATGGTGTAAATGCACTTTTTAAATATTTTCCTTAGATTAATACAGTATAATGTATAATAGTAATTGACTTTGGAACCTTTTCTCAATAGATTTTTATGACGGTAAATCCATATTGAAACTATTTCCCCATGGGCATTTCCTGATTTTAATTGTACTTTGGAAATTTTCCCATATACTTAGCATGGCGAAATATTAAGTTTATTGAAATTCATTAAATGGAGCAATAAACTACAGTGAAACTTATGGGAGATTGAATTCAAAATACAATAAACCTGATATTAAAGTAATTGTTAAATTCGTTTAGAATTATCATAAACCATATGTTAAGCCAATAAGGGAATGGTTTAGTGGGTTTACAAAGCCCATGAAAAAGTAAACTCCATAAAATACATCATTAATTATAATTAAAAATATTAGAAATCAGGTATTTATAAATTGGTTAACAACCTTGTTTCTAAAATTGTTTTTATAAAATTTAAACAAAAGGAAAATAATAAGAAAATAATTTATTTAATATAAAAGAAAATATATATTAAATGAATAAAGCTAGTTCGTTTGTACTTTTTTATAAATATATATATCAATTAAGGTTTTGTGTGGGTTGTTAAATACTAATAATTACAATTCAAGTTTAAATTTCATTAAAGTGTCTTATATAAATGTTTTTAAAAATTATTTCAATATTTGTCTAGGTATTTGGATAATTTAAAAATAAAATATTAGTTTTCTGATAAAATGAGTGTCCTTTCCAAATAATATTTCTATAGATACTTATATTTTTAAATTATATCATAAATTATTTACTGGACCATTGTAGCACTTTAAATATTAAATGTACTTACAACATTTGGACAGAGCATAAATACCTATACCAGAAATAGCAGCAGCAACAACAAATATTATGGGAAATTTATCAATTTTGTCAATTTTGTCAATTTCAGACATTATTCATTTAACATATTTCAGACAAATTTGTCCAGTATTAAAATAACGTGTTTATTGAAACTTGTACACATATTATATTACTATTTGAAATAAAACAAACTATTATATGTAACACAATTTTTGTTGCTATACAAGTGCTATTTTAGTTCAATTTATTTACACATAATATCTTTATAGGGTAATAAATTTGATAAATGTTATCACCATTTATATTTATCAGTTTCATTTGTAATAAATATATATATGAGGTGATTTAATAACCGTTATCTAATCTTTCACCAATTGCACTTAAGATATTGCAATTAAAACTATAAATTTGTAATCATTTAACCTTTAAATTATATTACAACACCAATAAATGTTATATTATTCATATGGTTTACATTATTACTAATGTTGCTTAATATATCTAATTAATAATTTGTCTATTCATCGTTATTTAAGGTCAGTGGTCGAATGCACCCATACGAATAAATGTTCTGGCACACAAATAAAAAATGAATAAAAAATGGTTAATCTGCAACTATGTTTAAAATTTTTTTATTTAAAAATATTTTTATTTAAAATAATATTAAATTAATGTTAATATTAAAGTACAATATAGTGAATATTGCAATAAATAATAAAAACTAATTGATTAGATTATTTTTTGTAAATTCTTGCAAACACTCAATATTTCTATGATTTCACTTTAATATAAGCATATTTCTGATAAATAACTCTTTAACACTTAACATTTAACTAAATTTCTGAGCTTAAAGTAATATCTTAAGTGTTCATAGATTTATTTATTAGATATATTCTTAAATTCCAGTGAAATCATAGAAATATTGAGTGTTTCCAAGAATTTACAAAATATAATCTAATCAATTAGTTCTTATTATTTATTGAAAAATTCACTATATTGTACTTTAATATTAACATTAAATTAATATTATTTTAAATAAAAATTTTTAAAAATAAAATATAATTTTAAACATAGTTGCATATTAACCATGTTTTATTCATTTTTTATTTGTGTACGAGAACATTTACTCGTATGGGTGCACTTGACCACTGGGCCTAGGTAACATTTCAATTGAAACATGATTGAATATATTTATTAAATATCAATAATATTAGTAAAGAAAAATCTTACGTGACATTGTTAAGTTAATATTTTAATCCATCTTAGTTTGAGTGTAAAAGCTTTTAATCTTATCAGGATAGTTAAAAACAAAAGTTACATACATAGCATATAACTGAGATGTAATTTATTCCAAATAAATATATTTTCTAAGGATTACGAACTGATAAATATATTTAAAAATATACTTAAGATAAATGAACAAGGATATGCATTCCTTAAATTGATTATGTTAGCAATGATATAATTAATAAAATTTTAGGTTTAGGTTGAGGCAAACAATATTGTGATAAATATATTACAGCAATATACTGTATGTATATAATAAAATGAACCAATAAAGCCTACTTGGTATCATATCATAATTGATTATTTATTTCACATTTTACACAAAAAACTAACTTTCCATAATTTATATATGACTTATTCAACACTAATTGAGTGTATATTATTAATTAGTATATAATATACAAAAAAATAATATTCAATTATAATCTTCGATATTAAATATTATAATCATTCATAGTATTTTATCACATTTGACCGGCTTCTATGTAAGGTAAGTTAATATATATGATGCAATTAAATTAGATTTGTCCTAGGACTTATGTGAAGGGAGTTATAGAGGTTCTCCCTTCGATTTGTTACTTATTTAAGATGTTAAAATTAAAATAATTCATTTTCATAACAATGGGACTGCAATTTAATTTTATAAATTTATAGGCATAAGTCAATTACTCGGTCTCAAAATTAATTTTTGTTTAGAACCTTAAAAAACTCACTTATTATAAGTGCTAGGATAAATATAGTGTAAATACCATTGCAATCATACATCTAATACAGTATTTTCACAACTTTAAATAATTTAACTTGCTTAATTTTTCTATAAAACTCGTGACGGTTAAAACCCTATATCTACAGCCTAAGCTATAAATTATGAAACTATAACTCTAATTGTTAATACATCCTGGACAAGTGAAAATGTAGTCTAGTACTGTACATAATAAACATGGTGTATTACAAATTAAAAATTTACGACATATTCTTTTTATGAAAGCCTATTATTCCACTTTTATATACCATCAGAATCAATATTTCATCAATCATGTAGATTCGGGACGTGTAGATATAGGGGTTACAACCGTCCCGAGATTTTATAGAAAAACTTACAAGACTAATTTTTTAAAGATGTGAAAAGACTGTATTAGATGTATGATGCAATGTTATCTACTGTACAGATTTATCCTAGCACTTATTGTGCTTCAAAACATAAGCGAAGTTTTTTTGTTTTAAACAAAAAATTAATTTTAGGATGACCAAGTCATTCACTTATGCCTAAAAATTATACTTTTAATTTGCAATTCCATGGAATTGTAGCAAATGGGCGACATTGACGACACATCCGAAGTAGAATCGGAAATACGATCCGACGGCTTGGAAATCAGAGAAGAAACGGACGACACAGAGCTCTATCGATCGGATAAGACTGCCGACATCATTTATGTTGGCTGCGATCAAAATGATGTTATGGACGGTTATAAATTGTGCACGATCATTGGCTACGTCACACGATTTTGTGGCTTAAAATATGATAAAGATTTAAATGCGCGCGGAATATATGACCGATTGTGCGGTGAGTTGAGCGGCAAATTTGATGCCTGCGAGTCACACGTCACGGATAACCATTTGAGAACGTGGACACATGAAAGTGCAAGATTACAAATAGAGGCCATGGTCCCGCACCGGGTGCCCCAGCTTGACAGGTTTATACAGAGATCTGTCCGGGAACTTGAATTGTCCATGGACAATGCCAATTTCGACATGCGCGGATTTGGCATAATTAAAATATTTCGATGCGGCGAAAACTTGGAAATCATGCCGTGTTTTATGAATATAAGGGCAGTTTGGGAATGGCGTAAAATTTTTGGTTTCATACCTTATTGGTGTTCAAACGAGTTGTTTATTGAGTATAGGCATACAAAATTTACGGTGCCCAGGTACGAAATACCATTAATTATAAAGAAAGTCCAAAAGTCAATCGATGAAAAGTATAATAATGTTTGATACCGAACGCGTTGGTACACGTGAAAGATTAAGTAATTATGATATGTTTTTCCAGTTTTTCGATCTGGGTCAAAAGTTGGTGCTTTTTAATTTGTATGAACATAAATATTAATAACATTTGGCCATTTAAGCGAAAGCGATATATACAGTATATATAACAGTGCTTCTAGATCAGCGAATGTTCAGCGAATAAAGTAACTTCACTGCATAGCACATGTAAATCTTAACTGTCAACTCACGTAAAATCTTTTTACAAAAATTTTACAACGATTTTAGATAATCGCTTAAAAATCTTTAAAATTGTGTTATATTTGTTAAATATTAATGTTTCACAATGTTCCTTATAAAATTCTCCACAAAATTGATATATCACATGTTTATATTTATTTTTATAAAATAAACTGATAAAAGTGGTCATTGAGGTCAAATAAGGTAATATTTGCTAAGCTGGGGCACCCGGTGCGGGACCATGGCCTCTATTTGTAATCTTGCACTTTCATGTGTCCACGTTCTCAAATGGTTATCCGTGACGTGTGACTCGCAGGCATCAAATTTGCCGCTCAACTCANAAGGTAATATTTGCTAAGCTGGCAATTTGGGTTCTACAATTTAATATAAAAGTACTCTTTGTAAGAAGTCATAAAATATCATTTAGTTTGTTCTGGGACTTCCGGTTCGGCCTGAGTTAACAATTGTATCGGTTTATTTTACATAATAAATATAAATATGTGATATATCAATTTTGTGAGGAATTTTATAAGGAACTCGAATATGAAAGTAACAATTATGAAACTTCAAAATTTAACAAATATTAAGTTATTATAAAGATTTTTAAGGGATTATTTAATAATTGTTGCGTGAAAATGACGTTATTTATTAATTTAATTAATATCATCGTATTCTACGTAAAATTCTCTATAAAATTGATATACCACATGTTGACATTTTATATAAAATATTTCCCGATAAATGTGGTCACTCCGGCCGACCCCGAGGTCACAAGACGATATAAATTACATATTCTGACTCAGCATTGAATGGACGTTTATACCCAATCAAAAAATTCTGAGTGCCAGCTTAGCCAATTCTGTATTGTATTATGACAGTGTTCTTCAAAAATTTTTTTATAAAAAACGTCTAAATATCTACGTTATTTATGGACAAATTTATTTTTAAACGTTATTTTTGAATTCCTTACTTAAACTAATCTAACCTAAAAATGTTTGCATCCATAAATAACGTGTTTGAATTTGTGGGTCAAGTGACCGAATACCCTTGCACTATATTGTGAGGTATATTATAATGTGCAATTTAATATTATATATAGTGCCATCATACAATTTAACGTAGGCTTAGATGGTAAGCAATTACATTCTAAATACGTTAAGGTTTCCAAAAATAATTGATAATAGTAAATTCGTTAATTAATATATTACAATTATGAACAATGACTGAAATTTATTCAAAAATATTTTTTGATTATTCTTATAAGTATGTAAGAGTTCTTAGGTATTACGATAAATTATATGTTGATATACGTGTAAAAAATAAATTTATGGCTAACAATAAAGATGTATTATATTCAATGATTAATATGAATAAGAATTTATTTGTGGAGAATAACAAATATATTTATTATTCTGAATGGAGTCATAATGGTGTATGCGTTACAGATTCTGAATATAAAACTTTGTTAAAATGAATGATTGATCAGACAGATTTAATATTTTCAATAGATAACAATAGAATTATTTCTTTTATTGAGAATAATAAACCATTAAAACCTTTTGTTTATACAATCAATCAGTATTGAAATATTAAGTAGTGGTTATAAAAGTAATATTTTAATAAAGAATGACAAACTTAAAAGACTTAAAATTAATCAATGATATTGAAATTATATTTAATTTGGCCTTGATATTTAATCTATATAGTAGGTTTTTGTGTATATTTGGCAATTAATTAAAAATGAATCAAAATTTTGAATACAGTGGTTATGATGTCTGTGGTAATTTGCCCAATATAGTAAATCCACAATACAGTAGTTTTGCAAAACGATATTAATCATGGGGTTGATTGGGATTTAATATATCCTGTAAAGAGTTATGAATTGGCTGAAACGGGGTTCTATTCGATTGGTATGAGCGACTATACGAGATGTTTTTGGTGTGATGGGGCCCTATGAAATTGGGAGACGGGTGATAACGCTTGAATTGAGCACACGCGTTGGTTCTATGATTGCCCTTTTTTAAGGAAAACAAATTTTAAGGAAAATATTTTTACCTTGATTAAAATATAAGCCGTGATACTTAGTTTTGTTGCAAGCAAATTATTTTTAGGGTTTTGAAAGATCTTTAGAATCAACTTGGAATCACCCTGATACATTCATCCAGTGCTAAGATAAGTCGACTTAAAGTTTACAAATTTGATAAAGAAAAGTTTATTTAAAAATTAACAAGGCAAAATTTTGCGAAATCCAGAATTTAGTTTTTAGGTATTGACACTGTATCGAACCCAAAAATCAAAACTTAAAATTGTCGGATACCTTTTAAGTAATTTAATATTTTCAAACACTACCTTTCCCTACCGTTCCTTTGAGAATTGTACAAAAGTCAGAATATAGATGTGTTGGTGCAAAAAAACCATAGTTGCAAAAAAATTGTTTTAATCTAGCTCAATTCTAAACAATAGTAATTTTAACAAAACGAGTTACCGCTATTTTGGCAAACATTTTATAATAATCATATTTAAAATAAAATATAATGAACATTTTAAATGTATATGTTAAATATTAAAATATCGGGCGTATGTTTATGTAAGAACAATTAACTTTCTTAATTAATCTTATTATTTGTTTGTATAAAATATACCACCATGTTCCGAATTTATTTAATATTTATACCTAAATTTAAAAATATGAACTTGGTCAAAAATGAGTTAGACGTGAGATAACTATTATAAAAGCGCATATTGAATTCATGAATACAAGCATCGATACAATTGATGCGAATATTACATTATGACCATGTTAATATCCTGTATTACATTATTAAATAACTTACATACAAAGTTACCACTCAAAGTAGGCCTTATATATTCGTGATCCATTATATATTCTCATGGAATTGGATATTTGCCGTGAATCATTTGCCATATTCCTTGATGCAATATTTGTTTCCGAATTATATTTCGGTGCCTTTCCTTTCTTAGTCGTAGATTTGATTATATTTTTGTTTTCGATTTGCTTAATTTCATTTTTTATAGGCACAAATTTACCACTATAATTTTGTCTGAATTCTGGTTTATTTTCAATTTTATCACTGATATTTTTTGAATTGATTGATTTCA
>CAJPVJ010003879.1:0-10350 GCA_905397405.1 Oppiella nova | reverse complement strand
TCATTAATGAGTAGTGTTTTCATACCGGAAGCGACGGCACCCGTAATACCGGTCAACGAGTCCTCGACTATCAGTATATTATCGTAAGACTCGGGCGGAGTCGCGAACCTCTGGGCGCACACGTAGTATACATCGGGATGTGGTTTCTTAAGCACCACTTCCGGGTCATCCCAACCGCACACACTATGACTGAAATACACGCCGTCGTCGAGAAAGCCGTCAAACTTTGGGACCATTCGTGTTAAATGCGACCGACTATTGCCAGTGGCTATAGCTATGGGCACGTTATGGTGGTGTAGGTGCCGAACCAACCGTTCCACACCCGGTATTAGTTCAGCTTTTTTCACGTATATTTGTCGCGTGAATTCCGCGTGAATTTCATTTCGTGAGTCCCGGAGCTTATTGTCAGGTATGCCGAGTGAATCGATCACTCTGTCATAGAATTTAGCAAGGTTGTCCAGGTTGGCCACACCCCCTGATTTTCAAAAGTTATGAATGTCATATTAATTGATATCTAAAGACTAAACTAACAGAGGACTTGCAAATTAATATACAGTACTTATATTTACGTGATTAAATAAAATGTCAATATTGTTTGTAAAATGTGTTTGTAAAAAGTTTCCGTTTAATAAATATTTAATTATCTAAAAAATTAATTATATTACTAATTTAAATTCTTTGTAAAACGCTTTGCCTTTGAACTAGACTAACTAATACTGTACTAATTTACCTTTAGTATCTGGCATGTAATTTATTAATAAATAACAATTGATAGTTTTAGAAGTAAAATAAAATATTAAAATAAATTAATTATATCTAAAAATTCATTAACTAATTAATTTAATTTACAAAATATAAATAAATCAATCTTAAATAACTAAATTATAAATCAATTATTTACAGTAACAATAATTTAATATTCAATGATATTTACGACTACTTACTGACGATATCATGTGATAATACTTTGCCATAACTTTGTGCAAACTCTTTGAATATTTCAATTAATATATCGATTGTATTGATGAGAGTTCCGTCCAAATCAAACAATACATGAGTTATCGGTTGAGGCATTTGTCTGTTTTATTTAAAATAGCCTGGCTATTATTGCATTAAATAAACTCTTACTAGACTAAAACTATTAAAATCTATACAAACTAGCGCCTAGTTACTAGAGAATAGTAAAGTGTTTGTTTTAAAGTCTATTTAATTTACAACTTTCCTTAAATTTAATCTACAAAGTCACCAAAAATAAATTTAATTTATTAAACATTATCTTAAACATAATTCATTTAAAAATATTTTAGATTAGATATTGAATATCATATAAAATATTTTTATAACTTTACAGACAGGTATTGCCAATATTAAACATTAGTGTTGAGTGCAATACTAGTAAAGCAATTAAAACATCTCCATAAATGGTATAAAGGTAAACATTAAAATTGTCAAAAACTTTTAACAACCAATTAGATTATATAAATAAAATTCATTTATTCTTTTAATAGTATATTTCCTTGAAATTATATCTTTATATATTTAGTGCTAAAATTTTATTTTATATAAAGATTGAAAACTCACAAAATTATTTGTAAATTAATTAATTTATGAAATAATAATTATTTTGATATAATAGAATATAATAAATAATAATGTCTCTTTAACAATTCAATAATACATATTCAATTATTATGTATAGATTATTTAGTATTTATATTAAATAATATAAATTAAATTAATGTTGTCAATGCTATAATAATTAATTTACTTTATTAAGATTTATCAAAATTACAAAATATTTTAAATTTATTATAATTATACAAAATTTAATTTAATTTAACAAAAATATAATACTGTTTATTAGTTCTTATATAAATTTACAATAATAAAAATTTTGTTAAATAAATAAAAATTTTAATAATAATCATATCAAGAAAGGTATATTTAAAAACTTTAAACCTTTATTATTTTATAATGTTAATTCATATTTTATTACACTAAAATACCATGATATAATTTTATAGTTGTAATAAATATAGATCTTTAATAAAAACTAGTTTTTACTGTAATTACTTCACAACAATAGCTGCAATCTCCATTCACAATACAACATTGCGGATATTGTCCAGGGCAACAGTACGTTAGATTACATGGAACATCGCATATGTAGCACCCAGCTGGAACATTGCTACTTGAAGTCGTTGCTAATTATGTTAATAATTTTAAATTTTAAACAAGTTTATAATCAAAATTATAAAAATTATTAGGTTATTTGAATTAGTAGTGAATAAATGTGTTTAGAAATAATGTTATTTAAACTGTTGATAATGATAATCTAATTTTAACAAGATCTGGATAGTTTAATGTAATTTGGATACATGTTTATACTGGTAATTCAAGTTTCAAAATATACACGATTAAGTAAAATCCCTAAATAACTTGCTTAATTATGTTTAGATATTTCAATGTATATAATTTTTAAATTAAAAATTACTCTCAAAATTATAGAACATAATACCATTTTGTTAAAAAATTATAAAATAACATTTTGTTAAATATTATAAAATTAAAAATAGTTATATTTGCTGTTACTATAAATTAAAAAGGTATTTTAGGTCAAACTTGAAATGTCTAAAATTATTTATGTAATTAAATGAGTCTATTAAATAATTTTAATTTGTTAAATAATATTGATATAAAATTTAGCAACTATACATTATGAAATACAAATAGAGATACTATAAATGTGTAACTCAAAATTATTAAACCTTTATTGTTTAATTTAGTTTACTTGATCAAATAGTTTAATTTGTATTAATTTATAAATATTTTCTGTTTCTCTTAACGATTATATAGTAAAATACAAAATTAATTTTATTTTTATAATTCATTAGTTTTGACTATGTTTTGAAATAATAATATTTAAACTTATAATATAATTTTCACAACATTTGGATAGTTTAGTAAAATCTGATTGAACTAATAATTTTATATATAGTAAATTATTCTTTATTAGGTTTACAAATTAATTATTAATTAATTACACGTTTAAATATTTTTAAAAGTTTTATACGAATATAATAAATGTTAAAAATATTGTTAACGTCTACTGAATAATCGGAAACTCAATGCCCCGATCGGGACCTTTTGGTACAATAGGGGGTCGCGTGGACTCAGTCGACCCCCCGGATAGGTATTGATAACTAAAAGTGTATAAATTCTTCAATTTCATTATTGATTTGTATTCTGGATTGTCTAATAAATGGTCCCGATTCAAACTCCAATCGCTTGTTGATTGCAAAATATCTCTACAATTAGGTCGTTTGCTAGGAATGAGCATAGTCATTTCATTGAGATATACAGTTAAATATATAAAATACGCATAAAAGTCCGAATTGGAATATTTATCAAGATCATTATCCCTAAAAGAATAATTAATTTTTAAATAAATTAATATTTTAAAACAAATATTATATAAATTATTAACTGGATTGTTATATAATATAAAATTTAAATATATATACTGTTTACAAATACTTACTCATATATGCTTATATCAAATAATTTATAAGCAATGACCCCGATACTATAAATATCTGCTTTGGTGGAATAATTGCTATTTAATTTTACTTCGGGTGCCATATATCTAATTGTGCCAACTCCCTGTATATGATTATTACCAGCACCGGTATGCAGTGACGCCAAACCGAAATCACTTATCTTGACAACACGATCATCTTTAACAACTCTGGCCATCAATATATTGTCGGGTTTGAGGTCTCTATGAATGATTTGTGGATTAATTTCATGCAAATACTGAACACTTTCTAAGATCTCTCGGAATATTCTGCACGATATGTGATACTCAACGGCACCCATCGGTTCACCAGAGGTTCGGTGGAATTCTTTGGGTAATACTTGGAGTATATCTTTAAGACTATCGGCACACAACTCCATTTGAATGTAGAAAATTGATTTAATCTCATCATGCCATGAGTCCAAGTATTGTACCACATAGTCCGATCGCACAGTTATTAGATAATCAATCTCTTTTGATAATAATTTATATTCTGATTTGTCTAAAAATGTATATAATTTGTATAAACTTTATCATTGTTTAACATAGTTACCTTTATACATAATTCGTTTAACAGCGAATTCATCACCGTTACTCCTTTTCTTAACTTTAAACACGGTTCCAAATGATCCAGATCCTAGTTTATTTAGCTCTTCAAATAATGATTCCTATTCATGTTCATAGCGGGTAACATCTATATTTCGAAATATATACACGATTAAATCAAAACATCAAATTAAAAACTGACCAAATGAACATTTCTTGATTGTATCAAACATTTCGGAAATAAAATTAAGACATTTTCCAATGAATTCTGCCTTAGTAGAATAGTCGTGTTTAATAAAATCGGTCAAATTAACTGTGCCTGGTGTTAATTTTATGGCAGGTTCATTAAAACCAAATTCACAAAATGTTTTAAAATGTGAATTATATAAAGCTCTCGTTGGAATTATCCTATGTACATTTCCATTAATATACCCAATTAGCCACTGAAATCTCTTTTTATCATTATACGATTGAAATAGGTGAAGTTTATGATAAGTTGGTATTGTGTCCTTAAACATAACTAAAACAGGTGAGTTTGTAATCAAATTTAATTCGCTTTTAGGTGTAGTCTGCCCGGAATAATAAATATGCCCATGGTGGGATAGGAAATATGACCCGTGGCGATTACGCATTGTATACTTTTTAAATTTTCAATCAACCTTGGTGTAAAATTATTAATTGTCGATTTATAACCTAAATTATTAAAATGATTGACACCCCAACTAAAAACCTGACCATCCTTTGTTATCGCAAACGACACATAATTGTTTGCATAAACGCTCTCAATTTTTAAGTCATCTGGGAATTTTAATTTAATTGGCTCCGTTGTATTTTCTAAACCAAGTTGACCACATCCTAGCTGTCCAAATGAGTTATCACCCCACGCACACACATGGCCATCATTCATAAGGGCTAGTCCATGATAATTGCCACAGATTATTTGTGTAACATGCTTATTGTTTAAGAAATCAATCATTTCTGGCTTTAGATAAAAGTTGCTAGGAGATTTTGCTAGCTGGCCATAGTGATTTACACCCCATCCATAATACCTATCATCAGCCGTTATTGCAAATATAAAATTAAAGTCCGTGACAAAATTTATAACATCGACCCTGCATAATTCTTTAATAATACGTGGGGTATTAATTGGTCTGTTATGTCCCAGGCCAATTGATCCCCAATAGTTAGCTCCCAACCCATAAACCAAATTATCCTTTGTTATAAATAGCATATTATATCCAATGAAATCATCGAATACGTGAAAGGACTTTATTTTACGGATAATATCTTTCTCGTATATGTTTGAATCTAAATAATGTTAATAAATTATTCATATTAATTAAAGTTTATAATTAAAATAATAAAATAATACTGTTAACATACCATAAATTGGATCATTAATAGTGCCAATTGTATTTTGAATAATTTGTGTACATTTAATTCGAAAATCTTCATATGATTTATATTGATAATTTGTATGGCAATCTAAATTTATAGTTTTGAATGTTATATTATTCGTATGGAAATAATAATCCATAAAACTCCAATGATCAGTTTCCATTAACTTAGATGTGCTTGATATACTATAAATTTTCTCACCAATTAACATTGTCAGAAAATAATTATAAGTTATTGCGAGCTGAATCTCCTTGACATTCTTCACAGTATTTATTTGTTTAGGAATTTTATTAACAGCTAGCTCAATATTGTTATCTTTAAAATGACCACACATAAATAAATGACCCTTATTGTCCAGGAAATATGTCTGGTAATTTGCCGAACGAATTGTGTGTATATCATATAAATTGCATATCTTTAATGGTACCAAAACATTATCACTTAATTCATGCCCTAAGTTGTGGTCATTACGACCCCAACTAAAAACCAGCCCCTCAATGGTAATAGCGAATGAAGAGTGAGCGCAGCAATATATTGTCTTGATCATATAATTATTTGGCAGGATTATATTTTGAGGCTCATGAATTAACTTGACATAATTACCAATGCCAATTTCACCACTACAATTACAGCCCCACCCATAGGCCATACCATTTTCAGTTAAAGCTATTGCATGATTATACCCGCAACTCAATTGACAAATGACCATGTTGTCAAAATAGTTGATATATTTAGGTAATAAATATCCAGGTCCTGGTTCTCTTGCTAATTGTCCCGCGTTATTTAGACCCCACCCAATTATGCCATTTTGCGTATTCAATGCTAATACAAAATCAAGTCCAACAATAAATTTGTGAATACCTTGATTACATAGTTCATGTATAATTTGTGGTGATTTAACCAGGTTATTATGTCCCAGTCCTAGAGTGCCGTACAGATTAGATCCCATACCGTATACTAAATCATTGTTTGTTACGAATAATAAATTATAACCATTTTCGTCATCAAACACATGAAATATATTAATAGTTTTTATAATATCTGGGTCGTTTAGTAAATTCATTATTTATTTTAATTTATTTAAATTTTAAATTTTTAACAATATCATTCAAAATTAAATAATAAACTAATATATGTTAATATAATAATAAGATAATAAACAATTATTGTAAACATTATGAACAAATTAAGTTAAAATTAACATAGCTACGTTATAATGTTTTATCAATTTCACTTAGCGATGGATAATTGAATGTAAATGTTTATTTAGTTGAGTAGATAAACTTAACTTGTAATTATATAAAATTAATATAATAATTTACTTTAAATTTATAGTAAGTTTATTAAAATAAAAATACAATTAAATTATAATTATAATTTAATAGAAAACAATTCATATTTTAAATTGAAACTCCGTATTTAAACATTGGTGCAATTTATTTTGTTAGTTGTTTTTAAAAAATCATACCATATTAGTATTATTCTTGGTTATTATGCAAAATATAATTTTGGTACAATAATAGCTAATAAAAGTGTACTGTACCTGATCAATTTGTGCAACAATAACCGCACTTTCCGTTTGAAATACAACATTGCGGGTGCGACCCTGGACAGCAATAATACAATACACTGTATAGATCACATGGATAGGTGCATATGTAGCACCCAGGTGGAATGCTACTAGGTTCTTGAGCGTGAGTCATTGCTGTTAAATTCATAAATAAATATAAACATGGTCAATAAGTATTGCAATGGAAGTTTGTTTAATATCTCGCTTATTAGTTATAGCATAAATATATACTCTGGCACACTTAAAGTTCACCTTTTTGATAATTTGTGGATGAGTTAACTTTGACCTCGCTGTAAACTGCGTTGACAAATATCGATCCATTGTATATAGCTATTTTACACCAAAAAAATATTAGTAATCATAATAGTAAAATTAACAGATAAAAAATAAGTTTAACCAAATATGTAGAGTCCTAGAACAAGTATTATAATTTTCAAACTCATTTTGCAATTACTGTATGTCATCCAGTAAATGTAACAATATTATGAAAATTATTTTGTAGAAAAATACAATTATTGAGATCGATTTATATACCTAGAATATGCTTAATAATGATTTTATATCCTGTAATTTTATGACCATGTTAATTAGATTAATAAAATTGCTCAATTAGTGACTTGTAATTTTAATGTGATTAAAACAGGTAAGTCATTGTTAAATTTCAAGTATTATATCATAATTAATATTAAAGATACAAATCGTTACGTAGTATGCTATAAACCAAACAATGAATTTGACAATAATTTTATATGTAACTAAAATTGCAGCGTTAATTGCATTTATTAACGAATACATTATTTGTAGTGAATTACTCGTGTTATTGTGTAAAACACTACCACGATAATATTGTGAACTGTGGTTAATATAGAATAAGTTTTTTCATACCATAAATATATGAAGTTCATGATCTGGACACAAATGAAGAGTTTCCCGGGATAGGTGTCCATCAAGACTGCCATCCAGTACCTCAACGAATGTGTGGACAGGTATGCGGATGAATGCTTTGAGTGCCGACTCTATGGACAATGACTTCAAATCCCTTAAAACTTATTAATTTTAAAATATGTAAAAATATTTATTTTAAAACTAATTTTTGTTGACTTTAATTGCATTTCATATTCAGATTAAACACAAAATAAATTACTTATAAACTGATTACTTGTATATTCTCTACATATTCATGAATGCAAATACAAATCAATTTATTAGAGGTTTGGGATGGAGGGAGGGGACGGGTAGTCGTGAACAGACAATAAAATATAAATGAGTGGATGGCTACTCGGGTTGGGTGGCGAAGGCAACAGTAGTTTTTAGCTATCGTTAGAGTCATCGACAATGGGATGAGTGTTGACGAGTCCAACCACCTGTTGGACGACCCCTCTGAGGGTGGGGGCAGTGGGTTTGGGGGACTGTCACCGCCTAACCTCTTGGGGTTTATCTCCTTGTGCTGGTCGACATCATCACGACCGGCGCTTACACGACAACACCGGACGGGTAGTCTGCGTCCCATTTGGCGCTGCCTTTCAATATCTCCCGCAACCCGTAGTCGATAGCACCGTTCAGTTGGGCCTTTTCTTTGAGGGCGCCCTACAGGTCGAGGGGAACGGTATGTGTATTAGTGATCAGCAGTCAGTCATTGGTTTTAATTGCAAATAGAAATCAAGTAATCATTTGATAGTAACTATCGATACAAATGGTGTGCAAAGAGTGCACCAAAAGTGGTGTTCATTAACGGCTAATATGTGTTAAAAACGTTTTAAAAATTATAAATATTTAATGTTTTTATATAAAAACTAATGTGTGCCCTGATCATAATTTACCAATAAATACAATTGGTTTTAATAAAAATTTAATTCTAATAAAAATTAGTTTCAAAATGTGCTCAATGAATACCTTACGCATATAACTTTACACTGAGTTTTATTGTACTGTATATTATTCGCACATTTATTTCACATATTTATGGCACTTATGGAGCACTGGTTGCCATCTATTGAGTGAGAAAGTGCATAAAAATGAGAGTACAGTCTATGCGCGCAACGCGTTCTCAGTGCCTATACTGATAGCATTAGTGCATAGTGTGACCAGGTCGAAAACTTGTAACTCTTGAAAGATAACGCATAAATTCTTGCAAATTCTGGACCTTAATTTTTATTTAAGTTTTAGTTACATTTATTTTGGAGTATTGGCGAATTCATCTCTATTTGATATATTTTATATTTTTCTGTAAGTTACTCTAATATAATGGTATATAAAAATAATGCAACCATAAGTTTTTAAATATAACTGGTTAAAGTAGCTTTTATAATGTACCATTTGTATAGTAGCATGGTATATTTGCAAGAATAAGTTATTTATTTTTATTAATTAGTGGTATTTTTATATTTGAGTATTCTTCAAAATCGTATTTTGAAACAAATGGGAATTAATATATTAATGTAATGTCCGGTAAGTTATGTGATTTAAATTTTATATATACTTTTTTAAAATATTAGGAAATAATTTTCATTATTATATTATTTATAATTAACTAATGTAGTCACTTAACATACCGAACATTACATTAATATATAAATTCCAATGCTTTTCAAAACATTATTTTGAAAAATGAAAAAATGAAAAAATGAAAAATATTCTAATATTAAATTACATATAATAATTAAAACCACTTTTTGCCTAAATCTTATTTTCACAAAATGTCTACAATATAACAATGAATTTTAACAATTAATTTCCTTGAGATCCCTAACTCCAGGTTAGACCCCAAACTAGAATCAGGAGTGAGACCTCGATTCCTGGAAACTCCAGGCCAAAACTGGAGGTTTGGCAACCCTAATTATAAGTCAGACAGAAATTTATGAACATAATCTGAGAAATAATAAATAGATGAGTGATATACTGAAATGATTTGAGATTTTTTTATATTTTATGTAAATATATCACGAATACCTCATATCCACGGTTTATAATGAATAGTTTCCAACAATAAAATCCACTCATTTTCTGCCAATCTATTCATATATTTGATAATTATGTCATTGATTTTTAAAAATTATTAAATAAGAGAGGGAGAGATTATAAATACCTTAATTGTGCTTTTAATAGGTATTACTTTTGTATAAATTATGTACAGCGTTGTTACTAAACATCGGACCCATTTGGGAGGCTTGGCGTTTGGACACCCTTTATTATTTTTTGATGATTCCTTTTCGAAGGTGTAGAGGAAGAGTTAGATTTTTATGTGGTATATAATTTGTCA
>CAJPVJ010003878.1:0-10351 GCA_905397405.1 Oppiella nova | reverse complement strand
TTTCTGTGACCCATTCATATACCAGCACTGTATAAATAAAAGTTTTTTCAGTGGACAGGTATGGAGAGAGAAAGCAGTTTCCATTTATTAGATTACCAAACGACAAATGTTGAGTTTATCTCAAGTAATTTTTTAATAATTTATATTTTGAATTGGATATATAAATTTTAAAGTTATCAATTCCATTAATTTTTCAAGTATGTTGAATAATAAATAGTGTTTTGGTGTAATTAGTATAAATTGCAAATATTATTCTGCACTAAAAGAAAATATTTTACTATAGTATATGAATTTATATAAAATACTCTGATTTATATAAGAATTTATTTTACCGGAAAATGTGTTGTATAAATAAGTAGTGTGTAACTTACTAGTAGTGTACAGTATTGGCAAATAATGCTGTGTTTAGCAAATAATCAAAAGCCAAACCGGTATCAAATTTGACAAATATTTTAAAACTTAAATAAAGAGAAAAATGAAAGTCTGGTCGCAAACAATACAGTAATTGATGAGACAATGATTGCAGTCTAAACTCGCGAGACAGTGAATTATTGTTTGGAGTGAAGGCCTGGAGAGCAATGATTAGCCGAGTGGTAGACTTCTTTGGACTTCTTTAGCAAACGTTTCACCATTTGTTTTGGTGGGCATTTGAAGCAAATTTTTAGCTAACTCTGACAAATCATGACAGATGGTTGTGAACCCATGCAGTGATTGGAGAGAACCCCTAATTAATTAGCTGTCAGTTTGATTGAACCCGAATATGAATTAAAAGCAAATGTGATCATTGCCTAAGAATTATTACCTACCAGTCCATCATTGGCCGAATGGTAATCACCTATTAATAAACAGATGCAATCGATTTGCGACCTCTTCTGAAGAACTCATACCACTATTCGTTGGAAATAAAACTCATATTAAAGTCAAATTTGAGTCAAATTTATCAATTCAGAGATTATATAATTGATGGGCTAATTATCTCCCCATTTAATTGACTGTTTGCTTATAACCGCAAACTTTTTATTCCAATCATTTCATTATAACTCAAATTATTAGACTTTTATTGACTTTCTTTGCAAAGACTTCTTTATATTGATGGCTATTGTTATGACTTTTAAGTTATATATAAATTGCAAAATCATTGCATTTGAGTCTAACTTATTGTAAGCCAAGAAAAGCAAAGACTCAACAAAACCTCAGCAATAGATAGAAGAGAAGAGGAGGTAATCAATCAAAAAATGTTGACTTAAAACAAGCAAAAAATCAAAGGACTAGCGCTAAGAAATGGTTGCATCAATTGGTGAATACAATCACTATTTATACTTTAATAACATTTAATTTGAAAAATTTCTTTATAGACTATGTGTTGAACAATAAAGCGATGTATTATTCAAATGCTTTAATCAATGAGTTTAATGAATAAGTTTTGCGGTCAAAGGAAAGCCTCATCTTTTGTTGGTCTCCACAGACAGACCTTACGCCGTAAACTCATAAATAATGCTATTTTCTGAGTGTTTTTCATGTGAGCATTGCTTACAAATCTCATCATAAGTTGTCTTAAAATAAAAACGCAATAAATTAAGTGAAGTTTATTTTGTTTAGAAATTATCTAAAAAAGTTTTATCAAATTATAAAACATTTGAAATAATATTTTCCAAACGCTTTCATATCTTATAATTAAATAAACTTTTGATAAAAGGCTAAACTCTGTTAATTAAGAACAAAGCAAACACTGAAAACACATTTGATTTTTATGATTTGGCTCCAGATCTTCGTGTATAACTGGCTAACTATTTAGCACTGTTTAGGCGATGACCTCTTATTATATACCTATGAATGGCATTCGTGTTTAAATCGTGTATTTTTCTTGTCTCTCGACTGCAAACTGTTTGTGTTTGTCGTCGGACTAAACACTATGTGATTGAAAATTGACTGCAAATGAAAGACAAAAACATTTATCTAATGACACGAAAATCATTTTTATTAATTTGTTTTAATGTGCAATAGTTTTTCAACTATTAAAACGCTTTTTTGTTTTGAGATAATATTGTTATTAAGTTTTAATTTTACTTAAAATCTTAATTATTTAATAAATATTTTTCAATTACAGTGAAGGAAATTATGAAACAATCATTCAATCATTTTATGTTGAATATAAATTATTTGATTGCTATTAACCATTAATTAGATCACAAGTATTTTTTAATTAGAGTCTGATTTACTTGAAACCGAGAGAGAGAGAGAGAGAGAGAGAGAGAGAGGGAGAGAGAGTTCAAATAATTAAGTTCTTTGAATTGAAATAATTAATTAATTCTTGGATTCAAAACTTGAGCTCAAACTGAGTTTGTGTTCCAAATAACTAAATAGTTTGCAATGATTTTTGAATTACTTTAGTTAAGCAAACGCTAATAAATGAAACCCTTTGGAAATGTATTCACATTCTCTATGACCTGAAATATGAGCAAAATTGAAAACTGAAAATTGAAATTGTTTAGTCAAAACAAATCTTGAAATTCACTTTTCACTTGTAGACATAAAACAGACAGTGATACTTACAATCACAATCAACAATAGAACATACAGTTAACTAATTATTTATATGATATGAATATATGATAAAATATGAATAATTAAGTTTTCCAGAAAAACAATTTTCAAAGATATGTGTTTCTACACAAATGTTCGGCTCATTAGTCTTTATTATAATCAGTACTGACTGCTGAGTATATCTTAAATACAAGTAAATAGTTTTTAGCAAAAAGATATAATTATCAAATCATGAAATCTTTTTTGACTTAAACATTCAAAATTGAATAAATTAAAGATAATTGACTTTAAGCTTGTAATGAATATTTTATATTTAACAATTGTTGAGTCAGTTATGCATACGATATGATGACTAAATTCATAGAATGACTATATTGTACTGTAAGGCTCTATATTGAAAGTACTGTACTATATGTACAGCTTTGAACAGAATATTCAATATACTGAACAAGTATTGAAAACTATATTATTACGTGAATTGAGTGGAATTAGCTTACATTATGTAATCATTTAAATGTTTTGTTATCGGTTTTGTCAAGACGTTAAGCAATTAGTTTATTGACAATTAATTAATTGAAATCAGAATATTTACGTTTAAGATATGCATAAAATTTATGTGCAAATAATCTGAAACACCAATACTGTAGTAATGAATAACAGTGTAAGAGTACCGACAATGCACTGGAAGGCACGTAACCGATAGAAAAAAACTCAATTTAAAGTTATCTGATGTGAAATGCAATGATAAATAATGTAGAGTTGATGGACCACCCATTATATTGATTCGGTAGCTATTTAAGTGGATTTCATATAATTATTTCTTTTTCTCAGTAAATACCGACTCAATTGCTGTCTAACTATCGCTTTGCACGATATGTG
Organism: Oppiella nova; assembly: GCA_905397405.1. NCBI lineage: Eukaryota > Metazoa > Arthropoda > Arachnida > Sarcoptiformes > Oppiidae > Oppiella > Oppiella nova. The sequence continues at coordinate 6,928 of CAJPVJ010003878.1, read as the reverse complement.
AGATCATATTCAGCCAAACGCTGGCAATGACACCAAATAATTGTGCGCTAATACACAGTAATATCAATACACCAGCGCTTCTCCACCACTATATGTCTGTCCTCTTATAACACTATTAAACATCACTGTCTTTCAAACTATTTGTGTTTTGATTGCAGATTATCTTAAACGTGCAAAATAAATAAATATACATTTTAACTATTTTCTCCAAACCATTAGAAAAGTTTTTGAAATTCCAAAAAACTTTTTTCTAGTAATTTGTTTTTCAATTATTTATTGTGAATTCTCTTTTATAAAACAATTTCTCATTTATTGTGAGAATAATTAGAGAAGAGAGTGAAACTAAGCCGTAATGAGTAGAAAATGAGTTCAAAGTAAGCTTTGAAAGTGATTTACAATCCGACGACTCATAACAGGTGCGCAACAAATCCCTCCAAATGCAGTAATAATGGTTTGGTTACCATTCATAACTGTTATGATTATTGTATACTCATACTAACAATTTGCACACAAATTAATTAACATATGAATAGCACTGTCTTATACAAATGTACGGGTATTTTGTTAAGAAATGCGGTTTTAAGTTATAACACTTTTCTTAGCATTGAATTGAGCCTTAATTGTGAAGCGAACCTATACTTGAATACATTGAGAGTTAGTGTGAAAATAGTTTTACTTTTAATGCCATTTACTTCACACTTCACTTAATAATTGGCTTCAACTCTACTGGAAAGCGATCTAATGAATGATAATTATGTCTTCAGAGTGAAAGAAAAAGTGAAAAGTTTTGTCAAATTATGTTTCACTCTTTAAAATGTGTTTGATTTTCAAGAGAGATGTTCACATTTGTGCCCATATTCTGTAGCTTTTAATTACTATACAGTTGTATGAATATATTCTCGCACTTATCGTTCACTTCAATCAAACATATCTGAAACTCTAATTTGTTTTTTAGGTTTCTTTAAATTATAATGAATTTTTATATGAAATCCTATTTGAATTCAAAATAATACCACCATTATTAATATAATTGTCATTATAAGTAGAATCAGATAAGCCTTTATAGAGTTATTTTAAAATTTATTGCAATACATATTACGTTCAGACGATATACTATTTATACCATTGATTAATTGGTATGAATTTTTAGGTCAATTAAATTTTAAATTAAACTTTTTATTCCTTTAAAAGTAAAGTATTAAATGAAGTGCTTTTCGTCTCAGAGTAAAAACATATTAATCAAAATCATTGCTATCAAATCTAATGTTATTATTAATAAAATATTAATATACCGTAGCGATTGGTTGAAAAAGTGGAAAATAAAAAAGTTTAATTATTAAAGAACTAAAAAATAATTGTGTCATTAATTTAATATTATTTAATTCGCTTTCAATTTGTAAAATAGTTTTTTCTCATGTGTTTAAAATGTGTGCAAAAATAAATTAACAAAAATTACAGAGCAATCAAAATGCAAATTAGCTTTTTGTCTTTTGCACACATTTCTCGTTTTCACAATTTTTTGACAGAGAGAGAGAGAGAGAGAGAGAGAAAGAGAGAGAGAGAGAGAGAGAGAGAGAGAGAGAGAGTTAAGCGCTCAAAGGCTGTCGTTTTGGTTTTCTTATGATATTATAGTATTAATAGTTTTTATTTCTCTTTATTTAATCATAAGAAGAGATTGCGTTAAAGTTTCTCTGATTTATTGCTATAAAAAGCATTAAAAATTAAAAAGCGCTTCAAATTATTGGTCACCAGTTGTTGTCATTTGGCTTTAAATTGAATTCAATTAAAGAGGAGCTAATCATTTGAGACGACAGCACAACAAATGACAAACTGATAGATTTGCAGCAAATATAATAAAACTACACTTTTTTTGTCTCATTTAAACTGAAACCCAAAAACTATTTGTAAAACAGGTTTTGCAAACTTTCAGAGAGAAAGAGAATATAAATGGAAATTTTGTTTTTTTGTTTTAATGAATTGCCTGGACAATAATTGCATTTGAGATGTGAATAATTGAATTAAAGAGACAATTATATTATAATAAAAACATTCATTTAATTATTATTTCTCATTACTCACTAATTATTATATTTATATACATTTTTGTTTTAATCATATATATCTTAAAGTAATTATAATTATGTATTGCGTTATTGTTTGTTTATATTTATAGGTTATATATAAATAAATTTGTCGTTTATATAAATAATTGTTAGCAATATTTAATACATAAATATATTTAAATAATAGTTGAATGCAAATTATGTATTGTATTGTATAGGATATGGCTAATGAATATGTATTATCAGAATAATTGCACTTTACTTACAAATTCTGTAGTAATCAGTAGTTTCGTGAACATTGAGTTGAATGAAAGGCAGTTAAGGTGTAATGGAGTTATGAGTTATGGACGCAAATTCATATTATTTGATGAATTCATGTGAAGTGAAGGACTACTAAATAGAGACGTCGGTATCGGACGCATTGGGTTCACAGAATTCACTTCATTTGGATGCGAGTGACTGTTAAACGCTGTGATCGCCGCCAATGAGGCCACCGATGATGAGGAATGCATGGGTCCGAGGGATGACAGGGAAGTGGAGACCGGCATAAAGGGGTTGTGTCCAACACTTTGCGAGTTATGGTGTAGACCTACGGGAAAGCCTGCCATTCCCATGGCCTGAGGTAATAGCGGTCGCGAAGCCATTCGCATCTTCTCGAGTTCGGCCTCTTTTAGTCTCTTCTCTTTGGCTCTTCTGTTCTGTTGTTTCAGATTTCACTCATTTTATTAACTCATATATCCTTCAAATGCAATTCAATTCAATATTCAATACACACCTGAAACCAGATCTTGACCTGAGTTTCCGTTAAGTTAAGCGAACTGTTCAAAAGTAAACCTTAATTAGTATTCAATCATTTAAATTATATAAACACCAATAATAAATAAGTAATACTATAATCTTAAAATGAAATTTTATAATAAGCTAACCATTGTATACAAAATGATACTGTATAAGTTAAAGTATATCTTTATAGGCATATTAATTCACTGTATAATACTGTAAACTATAACTTAAATAGAAGATAGCACATAAAATTAAACATGCAATCCTATTATTCTAAACATAATAGTAAGATAGGCTAAATTAATTTTTAAACAAAATCTTTTAACGGGTTCTAAAATAATGCCAAATATCATACTTTAAAGAAGATTTTGAAAAAAAATCAAAAAAGATGAGAATTATATACTAGAAGTAAGATTATATGATATAACTAAAACTATTAATATCAAATATATTGTTTATTAGTATTAAGATTATAAGTACTGATAATCAATACCTCGAAAACTCTGCTCTTTCGGCGATCGAGAGGTACTGTTTTGACCTAAACTTCCTCTCGAGTGCCAGCAGTTGTTGTGTAGTGAATGGTGTCCGAGGCTTACGGTTAGACTTATGTCTTCTTAGTTGACACTTGACTGGAGGCAACTTTGGGGGTTCGAGTAGTTCTACAGTCATTGCATTTCAATGTATTTATAACTCAATTGGATTAAAGAGATTATGAAATCACTTACTCTGGAGACCATCTCTGATGAGTGCATTAGGAGTTGAATTAAACCATTGGTAATGAGATCCCGACAAATGAGTTAACGCTGTTTCGTATGGACTCATTGGACTCATTGACATCCGATGTGTTGAAAGACTGTATTTATTGTTTGGTGAGAGGGATGGGGGAGACGGCGGGTATGATATCGATGAAGATTTGACACCAGAATCTGTAGCAATACATTCAGACAAATCATGTTCCCCTTCAGATGTAGTGCCGCTTTCATTGTGTTTATTAGAGTCACTATTGGCTCCCAAAAGACGGCTTATACTGAATGACAGTTTTGATGGTTTACTACAATTCATTGATCCGTTCGGATGCATGAGAGGCGATGAAAGGGGTTCTCGTTTTGGTGACCGAGACATGTCTTCGTCGTCATCATTGATGTCAATACTGACGTCCGAATTGATAGGACTCGAAGACTCCGAGCGTGACATTGAGTCCGAGTAATTGTTTTTTACCATTTAATCAAATATACAATCAATATTTCTGTTATTCAATAAACTTTTTAACTTTTCAAATATATTTCACTGTTAATTAAAAAGTTAACAAATATTTGTAGAATCGATGATATATCAGAACATGAGATCACTTTCTGGCGAATATTCAGTGAAAATCAATGTTTTGCGAAACAAGTCTTAAACAAACAGTTTGTGTAAAGTATTTGTAAAGTTAGCGCTTAATACCCGATCGCATCTCAATTGAGTATATCTTAGTCTTGAGACTCACAACACAAACACATTGTAAAGTTTGTCCAAAAAATGGTAATTTAACTGCTTTTTGGACAGCCTTTTGGGTGCGGTTACAGTGGATCTAAGAGTGCTTTGAGTGAATCCATTGAATGCAAGCCATTCTCCCAAAGCAAACGTGTTTACCATAATTGGAGGCCAACTCTAGGCTCCAATTGGTTGCAGTCGTATGACTCGTATTATCGATAGAGTCTCAACACCTCCTCCATGGCTGGACTGATGCACACAATTGATTGCAATAATCAAAGCATGAATTAAATGTATTTTCATTTAGATTCGCTCATTTCAAAGTGTATTTCACTTTATTATAAGGGGTTATGAGTTAGCAAAATAATTATTGTACATAAAGCTTATGAAACAAAATATGTATTGCACCTTTTATAGTATGAAAATTTAAATGTAATTTTTAAATAATTTTTTTGTGTCCATTTAAGCAAGTTTCATCAGAAACATTTACTCCCATAATATAAAGCACATAAATTTAGATATTATTAAAAATACAGATTTTTATTTAAATTACAAATCCATTGATAAATCAATAAATTTTAGAGATGTTATCATATATTGGACAGACATCTAGACATTAGAAGAAANCCCTTATAATAAAGTGAAATACACTTTGAAATGAGCGAAACTAAATCAAAATACATTTAATTCATGCTTTGATTATTGCAATCAATTGTGTGCATCAGTCCAGCCATGGAGGAGGTGTTGAGACTCTATCGATAATACGAGTCATACGACACGTTGGTTAACCTCGGATCTCAACCGGAGGTTAATACCATTTGTGCAAACGAAACCCTCTTACCGAACGTAAGTTACCTAAGTGAGTTTCGTGAGAATCTAGGTGACATTGGCGTGGGAAAAGGCTGTCCAAAAAGCAGTTAAATTACCATTTTTTGGACAAACTTTACAATGTGTTTGTGTTGTGAGTCTCAAGACTAAGATATAGAGTTAACTCTACGCTAGCCCATAATTCGCGATTGAAATGTTTATGAAATGTGTTTGACAAACAAATTCTGAACAAAGCGTTTTGTAACTAAAAGTGACTTATAAGCGGTCTTTCACTAGAGTACAACTGATATATCATCGATTCTACAAATATTTGTTAACTTTTTAATTAACAGTGAAATATATTTGAAAAGTTAAAAAGTTTATTGAACAACAGAAATATTGATTGTATATTTGATTAAATGGTAAAAAACGATTACTCGGACTCAATGTCACGCTCGGAGTCTTCGAGTCCTATCAATTCGGACGTCAGTATTGACATCAATGATGACGACGAAGACATGTCTCGGTCACCAAAACGAGAACCACTTTCATCGCCTCTCATGCATCCGAACGGATCAATGAATTGTAGTAAACCATCAAAACTGTCATTCAGTATAAGCCGTCTTTTGGGAGCCAATAGTGACTCTAATAAACACAATGAAAGCGGCACTACATCTGAAGGGGAACATGATTTGTCTGAATGTATTGCTACAGATTCTGGTGTCAAATCTTCATCGATATCATACCCGCCGTCTCCCCCATCCCTCTCACCAAACAATAAATACAGTCTTTCAACACATCGGATGTCAATGAGTCCAATGAGTCCATACGAAACAGCGTTAACTCATTTGTCGGGATCTCATTACCAATGGTTTAATTCAACTCCTAATGCACTCATCAGAGATGGTCTCCAGAGTAAGTGATTTGATAATCTCTTTAATCCAATTGAGTTATAAATACATTGAAATGCAATGACTGTAGAACTACTCGAACCCCCAAAGTTGCCTCCAGTCAAGTGTCAACTAAGAAGACATAAGTCTAACCGTAAGCCTCGGACACCATTCACTACACAACAACTGCTGGCACTCGAGAGGAAGTTTAGGTCAAAACAGTACCTCTCGATCGCCGAAAGAGCAGAGTTTTCGAGGTATTCATTATCAGTACTTATAATCTTAATACTAATAAACAATATATTTGTTATTAATAGTTTTAGTTATATAATATAATCTTACTTCTAGTATATAATTCTCATCTTTTTTGAGTGATTTTTTCAAAATCTTCTTTAAAGTATGATATTTGGCATTATTTTAGAACCCGTTAAAAGATTTTGTTTAAAAATTCATTAGCCCATCTTACTATTATGTTTAGAATAATAGGATTGCATGTTTAATTTTATGTGCTATCTTCTATTTAAGTTATATTTTACAGTATTATACAGTGAATTAATATGCCTATAAAGATATACTTTAACTTATACAGTATCATCTTGTATACAATGGTTAGTTTATTATAAAATTTCATTTTAAGATTATAGTATTACTTATTTATTATTAGTGTTTATATAATTTAAATGATTGAATACTAATTAAGGTTTACTTTTGAACAGTTCGCTTAACTTAACGGAAACTCAGGTGAAGATCTGGTTTCAGGTGTGTATTGAATATTGAATTGAATAGCATTTGAAGGATATATGAGTTAATAAAATGAGTGAAATCTGAAACAACAGAACAGAAGAGCCAAAGAGAAGAGACTAAAAGAGGCCGAACTCGAGAAGATGCGAATGGCTTCGCGACCGCTATTAC
>CAJPVJ010003877.1:0-10351 GCA_905397405.1 Oppiella nova | reverse complement strand
CAGCGATGGCAGTGATGTCTTCAGGAGTCAACTCAATGTCCAAAACGTTTTGAAATCAAATGAAGTGTTGTTTGAGTGAAACGACGATAGAGTGAGCCATAGATGCAATTCATTTGACATTCAATTCTTTCATACATTCATTCATTGATTCCGTACTCATCCTAATGACCATAATGATCATAATGATCCTGGTCATAATGATCATAATGATCCTGGTCATAATGATCATAATGATCCTGGTCATAATGATCATAATGATCCTGGTCACTTGTGTGCTGAAGCAAAACTTCGTTAATAAAGTTATGCACGAATCCATTAATATCTACTCATTTCTAGCTTTTATTAACTTTACATCAAAAAATTATAAAGTTATATACCGGTAGACTAATAAGATTATATCACCAAGTTAATTCTACGTTTAGAATAGTCCTATAATAATGCTTGCTTAATTTATAGTTTGTGTTTATTAAAATATAGTAATTCTAAAGTTTTAATCATTAACTCCCGATATACAAGAACTTCATTACTGACTAGTGAGCAATTGAGCAATATAGATTTTTATAGAATTTTACTACTTATTATAAAAATATAATTAGAAACAAGGTCTTAATTTGAAATTTCTGCCCAATCTAGTGGATCCAATGGTCAAACCTGACTCTCGTTTATCTCTTTTATAAGGTATCTGTGAAGGGAAGGGTCACTGAATTGTGATTTAGCCATTACTTACCAGTAATTAATGATGGATTGGCAATTTGTAAATCCCGGATAATCGGATAATTGTTAAGCGATTGAACCCTTCAAATATTTTAGTCACATATTTCAAATCAATTAATATTCAATTTATGGTGTATTTATGGCAGACATCAATTGGTATTGACATCAGAGAGTTAATCGTAAAACTGATCTCAATTTAATGTAAATTTATTTCTCAGTAATCATTGCGACCTCTGCGACGTCGAGAGAGACCCCGTCGGAGGTGTCGTAAAGGACACGAAGAAGATGGACGAGAGGGAACCGCTCAAGAAGAAGATGAAGACTTTAGAACTCAAGACGTATGGCAAACAGAACGTGAGAGTGGAGAACATCCTGTTGGGCAGACCCACGCCCACCAAAACCGGTGATCTCTCATGGCTTGAAGATCTTTAGAGAACAACTCTTTCATCAAATTTAACATTAATTTCCAATTAATTTAATTACTTATTGTTTGTCTAGTATTTTGTTACTTTCATTATTTCATTCATTTGTTTCCATAATTTTTCGTATTTTTAGATTTTCTGTTCATAACATATCGTATAATTATAAACCCTTGTATTCAGTTTCTAATAAAATTTAATAACACAAAACTAGTCAGTTGTCAAATAAGTAAATTAATAAAAGTCTGATTATAATTTACTTGTAATTAATATTCACAGAAATGATTTATAAATAAATGTTTTGAAAAAAAAATTATTCCTAATTTAATAGATAAATAAATATTTACAAAACAATTAATAAATATCCATAGTTTCCAAAAGTATTGAAACAATTTGAATTGAATTCAGTGAACGAGACATTCAAACGGATATACAAATATTATAATAATACAATTCTTTAGTATATTAGTTTCCTGAACAGTAAATTTTGGCTAAAGTATAATTCTATTATTGTGGTGTTATGTTTATAGACATAAGACCCGTGTCTTAGAGACGGACTTAGTGACTAGCCTCTGAAATAATTGAAGAATGAAAGCGGAGGTAAACTCATCGCAAGCAAGTCATTGATCGCTGGACACCAATGGCTCATATCTGGTCCAACGTATGGGACACATCATACCAGTCCCACTGTATCTCCCGTGCAATCCACGCCATCCTTACAAGCCATGGATGTCATGAACAATGTTATTGTGGAACCAGTGGTCGTTTTGGCTGAACTACCGAAACCTCAAATGTCTGACATGTCTGTGCAGACGACGCCTTTGGTATAAACTCTTTAAATACTTTATAAACCAATTATTGAATTCATTTCTATGGTTATGAATGGTTATGAATAAACGGCTGAAAAGGAAATACAGACTGACATTAAGAAAAAAAGGAGCTGTTGTGTAATCATGTAAAGCCTTTTCAGCCATTCCTCCATATATTTGATATCAAATTTTATTTTATAACTTAAAAAGATTCTATAAAATCAATCAAATATTAAATACAATTAAATTTCAATCAAAATAAAGTATAAAAAGTTGTGTTTGTATTCAACTGTTTCTCCAAAAACCCTATTCTTTAACTTAATTCTAAATTCTTTGCCTTTAATTCAATAAATATAGCAAAACATTGCTCTCTCTCTCGCTCTCTCTCTCTCTCTCTCTCTAAATAAATAAAATCAAAGTTGGTTTTATAAAATTATTAAAATAAGTTATTTATTAAGAATGGTAACAAACACACAGTATATTACATATATTACATAATATGATACAAATGACAACAAATGCATACAATTATTAGTCTACTTCTTGGAGGTCTTGTTCTTGCATTTGTCGAATCAATTGCTTTCGTTCCTCCGCTGCCCTCATATTCCTTAAGACAAGGCTTTCGTAATCAGAACTAAAGCTTTCATTTTGTTTAATATGAATGTCTTTGAATTGGTTTGTATTCATTGTCTCCATTTGTGGTGACTTTGATGAGACATCTGGTTTGTCTCCAATCCATTCAATGGTAAACAAGTGCTCGAATTCGTGGCGATTTTCGTATGCATTTAACGTCTCGTTATAATCGCTGAACTCAACCAAAGCCTTCTTCTGGTTCTTCGTCACAACCAAACCATTAATGTCTCCAAATCTACTCAAATGGTGTCTTATATTCTCTGAACTCATTTGAAAAGCTTTGGATTTTCTGATTATTTTGAGTTTCGGTAAGACTTGAGTCCCAATTAATTCCGATTCAATCCGTTCTTTCAATTCCTCTTCGATTTGTTGCTTTAAGATCTCGTTTTCGGTCTCTAATTGTTTGGACCCTTCCTTCCGAAGCCTTTCGATCTCACGACTCAATTGGTCGACGGCTTCCGCTTCGGACATCACGTCTTAGTCTACTTCTTGGAGGTCTTGTTCTTGCATTTGTCGAATCAATTGCTTTCGTTCCTCCGCTGCCCTCATATTCCTTAAGACAAGGCTTTCGTAATCAGAACTAAAGCTTTCATTTTGTTTAATATTAATGTCTTTGAATTGGTTTGTATTCATTGTCTCCATTTGTGGTGACTTTGATGAGACGTCTGGTTTGTCTCCAATCCATTCAGTGGTAAACAAGTGCTCGAATTCGTGGCGATTTTCGTATGCGTTTAACGTCTCGTTATAATCGCTGAACTCAACCAAAGCTTTCTTCTGGTTCTTCGTCACAACCAAACCATTAATGTCTCCAAATCTACTCAAATGGTGTCTTATATTCTCTGAACTCATTTGAAAACCTTTGGATTTTCTGATTATTTTGAGTTTCGGTAAGACTTGAGTCCCAATTAATTCCGATTCAATCCGTTCTCTCAATTCCTCTTCGATTTGTTGCTTTAAGATCTCGTTTTCGGTCTCTAATTGTTTGGACCCTTCCTTCCGAAGCCTTTCGATCTCACGACTCAATTGGTCGACGGCTTCCGCTTCGGACATCACGTCCTCCTTCGCCGACTTCTCTCTCCTCTCCAACTCATCCTTCAGTTTCTGTCTCTTTTGGTCCAATTTCTTATGTCTAATAACGTTCGCCTTTCGGGCCTTCAATAGCCTGTCGTATGCGCTCTGAAGAACCAATCGATGGTCACATCAATGCATCAAATATTGTCAATAAATGGTTTCATACCTTCGCCGTCTCGTCGGTCAACACTTCCAACGCTTTCGACAATTGGTGGAAGAGTTCTGCGGCTTTAGGATTGTCCGGACACTTGTCGGGATGGCATCCGAGGGCCAGACGTCTGTAGGAGCTCTTGATCTGTCACCACATGTGAACCACATTAGCACTCAATTCATATCAATGGACTGATCGTCACTTACCTCCTGTTGAGTGGAGTCATAGTTGACGGCCAGGAGTTCATACAAATCCAGTTTCAAGAGATCACTCATATTGTCAGCGATGGCAGTGATGTCTTCAGGAGTCAACTCAATGTCCAAAACGTTTTGAAATCAAATGAAGTGTTGTTTGAGTGAAACGACGATAGAGTGAGCCATAGATGCAATTCATTTGACATTCAATTCATTGATTCCGTACTCATCCTAATGATCATAATGATCATAATGGTCATAATGATCCTGGTCACTTGTGTGCTGAAGCAAAACTTCGTTAATAAAGTTATGCACCAATCCATTAATATCTACTCATTTCTAGCTTTTATTAACTTTACATCAAAAAAATTATAAAGTTATATACCGGTAGACTAATAAGATTATATCACCAAGTTAATTCTACGTTTAGAATAGTCCTATAATAATGCTTGCTTAATTTATAGTTTGTGTACTCCCGATATACAAGAACTTCATTACTGACTAGTGAGCAATTGAGCAATATAGATTTTTATAGAATTTTACTACTTATTATAAAAATATAATTAGAAACAAGGTCTTAATTTCAAATTTCTGCCCAATCTGGTGGATCCAATGGTCAAACCGGACTCTCGTTTATCTCTTTTATAAGGTATCAGTGAAGGGAAGGGTCACTCAATAGTGATTTAGCCATTACTTACCAGTAATTAATGATGGATTGGCAATTTGTAAATCCCGGATAATCGGATAATCGTTAAGCGATTGAACCCTTCAAATATTTTAGTCACATATTTAAAATCAATTAATATTCAATTTATGGTGTATTTATGGCAGACATCAATTGGTATTGACATCAGAGAGTTAATCGTAAAACTGATCTCAATTTAATGTAAATTTATTTCTCAGTAATGATTGCGACCTCTAAATCAATTAATATTCAATTTATGGTGTATTTATGGCAGACATCAATTGGTATTGACATCAGAGAGTTAATCGTAAAACTGATCTCAATTTAATGTAAATTTATTTCTCAGTAATGATTGCGACCTCTTTTCATAATACCGTATAATTTAAGATTCAATATTTCAAATGCTTTTATAAATTTATTTAATCTCCAAAAAATAAATTATGAAATCAAAAGACAATTATTATGTATTGAATTGATTAATATTTTATTGATTTCAATCAAATGTTTTCCTAAAGGGTTCACACAAAACAAATTACAAAACAACGAAAAATAATATATAAGTTATAATCATTATCTATTCGTTAATATTTAGTTTGTTTTTTCAAAAGACAAATTATAAGATTCCCGTTTAGTTTCAAACAAAACTTTTGCTAATTTTTTGATTCAATAAAATTCAAATTATATTCAAAAACTGTGAATTATTTATGTTTGAAATTATTTTGGGGTTTAAGTTGTTTATTGTGCCCACAGTTTGTTCGACTCATAAATGTATTGTTTGCTTAATTTTTATTTAAAAACATCAAAAACAGTCACAAATATTGCCATTTGTTTGAACATTAAATTTATACAAAAAATGAGATAAACTGTGAGTTTTATAGATTCAATGATTTGATGAGAAAATTGTTAATAAGGATTTACTTTTATAATACATTTTGAACACTTAAACTATTTTACTGATACTCTGAGCACTCCTTTTAAATCAATAGTGTTGTGAATTTGGTTTCGATTCTTACATATTATTCTTATTTTATGTAACGTGTAATCAATTTTCATATTCAATGCTCGCTTGTGTTTCACAATCTCTCGGTTTTGAGTCCATTTCTAGTTTACAAAAACTTTCTGTTTTGACATTCAATCAATAAATCTCAAGATATTCTTTAATTATTGTTAAAACTCATTCAATTCAATGAATAAAATATGTCACCAAAATCCGAAGCACCGAATATATCAATAAAAGGTAATCATAATTATTATTATAAATTTCTGTACATTTAAACGGCTTTTACGCACAAAAAGAGCACAAAATAAAAATCAAATAACTCAATATATAATTAATCGCATGAATGAAAACATCAATAATAATTATAATCAATAAACTGAGTTATTTTTCATAGATTTGAATAAAATTGAAAATAAAATACAAAAATTGCAGCGAATGTGTCATATTTGGCCACTACTGGAACGGCAGCTTTCATTTAAATAATCAGTTATTTATGCATTCGTTTAAAACATCATTAATAATATTAATAATAATATAATAATAATATAATAACTAATCGAGAAATCGTTTTATGGCTAAAAGTGAAGCTTTGGTTTAACTTTCGATTAAATGTAAGTTTTGGCCAAACGAGTGATAATATCGAAAAGTATTTGACAAATGAGTTGACAAAAAGCAAACAATTTGTTGTCAACAGCGAAAAAAACATAAAATTTATTTAATATATGGATGTAGTGTATGTGTAATATTGCCTAATGTATGGATGTGTATCATAGATGCATGTATTGGTGGCACGGGTAGAGTATGTGTGTATGCGGTGATGGTGTGCAAGAGGAGCTGTCGTCTACTTCTTATTGACTAAATCGATCTCCTTTTTGGTGTCGACCTGAGCGGGGTTTGCATTGGGGACGTGAGCACCAGTAGCCGTTTGATAAGTACTTAATTGCTTTTCGAGGTATTTGAGCGATTCAGTCATGAAGTTCTGCACTGATGTGAGCGCCGCCACAATCGCTGGACTTCCGAATCCGTGTGTAATGAGTGAGAAATGTGTCAAATTTCGCTGAATATTGGGCTCTAAAATCATTTGAGGCCGAGTGTTGCACAGCGGCGACCGGTCCTGATTCAGCAAATCTATGAACTCCTTCAGCATTTGCCTAAACATCAAACATTACATTACATCACAATTGCCTTATTTGTCATCTTTTTAGATAACTTTCAAGACTTATAATTCCATTACTCCTCCCATTTGACTGCAACCAAAATAATTGATTGCAATTCAGTTAGAGGTATAATCGATAATACCTTTGCCTTAACCATCAAATTATTTCCAACCAACTCTTTGCATTCCCATTCATTGCATAAATATTTAAAATAATATATAATTTTTTCAATATTTACTTCTCATTCATTTCATAACAAATAAAACAATCAAATTCTCTCATATTAATCACTTATAAAGAGAGATTAATTACATATAAATAAATTTGATATTAATTTCTAAAAATAATAAAACTATTTATAAAACTAAAAAAGAGTTCATAAATCAAAAGTACAGACAAATTCTAATTATGTTTAGAAACTTAGAAACAATTAGTAAATCCAAGTTTATTATTAATTCATATTTCAAAGTAAATACTTATTAAAATTGTCTAAAATTAGGAATAAATCTCCAATTAATTATGTCTTCAAATAAATAAGATTTAGACATAAATCAGATTTAAGTATAAAAACAATAAAAACAATGAACTCATGGAAAGCTAGGAATGCATCGTTGGTTGGATTCAATGACAGCTCAGGAATCGTACAAATAGTGAATCAAAAAAGAAAAAACTCCTGAAAATAACTTTTAGTGAAACTGACATCAGATAAAAATAAAGACATAAATATAAAGGTATTGAATGAACTGAATTATAACGAATATAATGTTAAACAAGTTATCACATGTTTAGCAAAAATAAATGTGACGTCAATTGGGAAAAAATCATCTCAAAAACAAGACATTAAGACCCCAATAATGGCATTATAAGTCTCATAAGTTATATAATAAACAAGTTGTTTAGGAGTCAACTAATGGACACTTACTTTGTGGCCAAAACTAGTTCTTTTCGGCGATACATGTCTGAGGGGTCGGAATGGTTTCGACACAAGTACTCAGCGATCTGTCGGGCAGGGAATTCCGTTTCGCACACATAACCAAAATCTCGGGCTAAATGTATTGCTTCGCCTATAAGATTAGACCAAAAATGGTTAATACTTTATAATTGCCGCTATAAATTAATGTGATGTGCAAAATGAAAGTAAATATACAATTAGTATTACTTTAAGTGACAGCTAAGCTCTGATATAATTATTGTCTATAAATATGAAAACTTAAAATTGTGGAGTAGAGGGGCCAATGATCTGGTGCTCACTTTTGCGAGCTATTAATTATTGAATAAAGAGTTCGTCCTAACTCAGGCCCATTGACGAGCGTATCGTCAAACTACTCGTCCATCTCATCAATACATTGCCTTTAGTTAACATCCAGAGGGCAGTCACCCGAAGTCAGACAACACTCAAGACTCTGTTTACATGATGTGGACAGAGATTGGTCCATCAAATAAATCATAACATAGCGAGAGATAGGGAACTACATGTCTGACTTGTGCTCTACATTTGCAAGCATATTAGTCAAGTGACAAAAAAATTTTGGCAGTCGTGGTCTTATAAATCGATTTAACCGTACATTGAGTGCATGTATTAAGACTTGTGTCTCAATATGACTGAGTATTAGAAATAAAGGAATTTTTAATAGCAGTGTAGACTTAATAGTTGTGTAAATAATTGACACGACGTTATGTGCAGTGCATGTAATTTATATCTTATATAATAGTCTGCAATGAAATGCAATGACAAAGCCGTGGGCTATAAGGAGAACAAAACTCATGCTTTAATATAATGTATTTGATTAAAGTAATAATAAAAATAAAATATTGTATAATATAAATGTATAGTAAATAAAACGATAGTTAGTTGCGAAGGAATGTGTAGGAAAGAGTGCTACCGATGCCACTGTCAGTAATGGCTATAATTTAGAGCACAGGTATTGGCAGAGATTTATACGTATGTGTAATTAGCATACAGAAGCCATAAGCAATGAATGCGGTGAACATCAAAAGTTAATTTACTCCAAAACACTATTTAAAGCTAATTAAAATAGATGTCTGTCCTTTGCGTACGAAAATATTAATAATAAATAATGAAATATTTAACTCAAAAATTCTTTCATAGCATTCATGTTATTCTTAATTTACAAAGTCTATCACATTTTCATAATAACTCCAATACTCCCATATAGAGCAACAAAATAGTTTTAATTTTGGCAAAAAACTTGAATATTGTTATTCATAAATAATAATTTGTGGAGAGAATGGGTGGCCTCTAATGGGAGGGCATTCGACGAGTGAATACAACTAAAGAGCTGTTCGTTTTGAATCTACTAATGAATTTTGAAGCACTGTTTCGTTTGATTACCACTTATACTTCAAAACTTAAGATATAGTGTATAACTTATGCAGTATAAGTAAAGGTCAGTTATTGACCAAAACTAGAAAAATGCAATTAATTCTGCATTCTGTGTAACTCATAGAAGGCTGAGTCACTACAAGTTCTCTCTCTCTCTCCATGTAATTGAATTTCAAAGAATAATAATTCAAAAATATATATTAAATATTAGACTTTAAGATAAGAAGTTTGAGTGCATTTATAAGCAATACATGCCTTCAACTAAAGAGGTTAAGAGCGTAACGTTGGCTGCTTTCCGACGCCCGGCCGGCAGATTGAGTCCAATCTTCTCCAACTTCTCCCGTAAAGATCGGCCGCCGTTCTTGGATTTGGCCCTAAATGTCATCAATCATTACAATAATTATTATTGCAATTCATTATACAATTACTGTGTTAACCGGTTATAGTAAATAACTATACATTTAAATGAATGCAAATACAGTATAAAATGTAGAAAAAAAAGTAAAATTAATTTTTTATACTGTTATAAAATTGTTGTGCAATTTATTACAATTATTAATAAATGTGTTTTAATCTCAGGTATGAAGCGCTATTGAGTGGACAGTAAATCCTAATAACTCATACGTTGGTAACCGATAGTAATCTTGAATTTAAATACAAAATTTGGGGAAAGAGTTGCACTTAAGTGGAGACATCGAAGAAGAAAAAGATAGCGAATTAAAAACCAAAATAAATGGTAGTTTGGGTCGTGATCTCCTTCAGGCGTATAGCAGAAAGAGAAGTGCAGTCTTCGGATGGGTTTTACATAATACAGCAAATCGTTAATTACATCATAAGATTGGAAACAATTTGATCACATATTTGCAATTATCCTATAATATGAATAAATGGTTTCTAACTTCTGTTCATAAAATTCTTAACTCTTTGTCTCATCACTTGTGCCAATATATTATGATTGCAAACATTTGTTTCATGAAATTAATTACAATTACTGTCTAAATAATAATCACTGATATGTTTGGTATGATAGCAATGACTGAGGAGACCATACCTGCGAAGAACACCTCCCAAGAGGGATGCGTTGAGACATTCTGGCGGTGATAGTCGTCTCTGAACCTCTCCGACAGTCACTTTGTACTTGGATGTGGAGCTGAGCAAAGATAGCCGACCCGGC
>CAJPVJ010003875.1:0-10352 GCA_905397405.1 Oppiella nova | reverse complement strand
CGGATATAATGTTAACCACTTTACTCACGAGTCATTTCATAAGATACTCCACACTTCTCAATGGCGTGGGTTACTTATTCAGACTAACCGATTGTATAGATTTTATGGATATAAACATCTCAGCCAAGACATGGTTGGGTGTCATACCTCTGTTCACATATTTGCGCACTTTCTCATTTATCATTTGGATTGCCATTATAAATTCAATCAATCGTTTAGCTATTGTCTCATATCTACAAAATACAAGAAAAACCACTAAAAATAATCAAATATATGAATATATTTGGAATTACTCGACGCTATTGTTTTCAAAATCTATTCAAACATTTCTATTGAAACAAAAATTAAGATTACTTTTAGGCGTTTGGCTAATCGTCTCATTCTTCATATCAACACTCTTTACAGCCATACTATTGGATCAAATGGTGAGACCTGTGCCCGTCCTATACATCGACTCCATTGAACAGTTGGCTCAGAGGACAGACATTGATGTTATCTCCCGATATGACGGGTCTTTTGTTGAATACATTAAAAGCCTTCAAACGATTACTTCAAAAGTAATTTATGACAAACTCATCGATTATGTAAACTTTGAAGATATAAGCCATTTGGTGATGACTGGCCTAAGGAATGGGTCGATAGCTTTCGTTTGCAACCGATTGACAGCAATGTATATTTTGCAACAATTTTCAATATTTGCTGAAAAGGACTATAAATATGGCGATCGACTCATAGATTTAGTGCACATATTCCGCAGCACTCGAAACGATCCGTACTTTGCATTCATAAACGCAAACAAATTCAATGATTTGAATACAATGTAAGATATTTGTAGTAATCAAATACATTATAACCATTTGTTTGAATACATTGTTTTAGGGTTTCCGTATTACATGAATCGGGAGTATATGGGAAATGGAGCAAGGATGTTCTTACCTATGGACAGGAGTCCTCTGTTGACAATGGTGGATTAGATTTAATGGGGAAAGGGATTAAAACTATAAAGGTGGACTACAAACAATTTATATTTAATAATATGTATGGTTTAGGTTTACTATTTGTATTTGGTGTGTTGATGTCGATAATAATTATTTTAATTGAGTTTGTATCTAAAATGTTTTTTAAATTATTTAATTAATTTGCTTGTATATTAAAATTACTTATTTGAATTATTTTAAAATTAACATTGTAATAAATCTATATTATAAATTATGTTAATTTATTATTTGTTTATTAAATTAATATTTCAGTTCATCAATTTTCTTTATATTTTATTATTTATATAAAATTAACTTTTTATAACTAGACTATTATTAAATAAATAATATTTAATAAATATTCTTGATAGTTTACATATTATATTATGATAATTTATATTAGCTTGTGTTCAGTATTGAGTACATTAAATATAAGAATAATAATTGAGTTTATAATTTATCTTCATTTAAAACCATTACAACTCTTCTTATAAAACAAATTATAATAATAAGAAAAATGATTAAAAGTATATGTAAGTTCAATTACATAATGTAATACTATTATTATTATCATAAAATTATTTTTTTCTTGAATGATAATATTGTAAAATAATTGATATTTCTATTATGTCCATTAAATATATTAATCGAATGTATATTGTTTATAAATATTTCCATTTTTACGATATTACTAATATTTTTTTAAAAATATTTTCTTTTCTATTAAACATATTATTTTATATTCATATAGTGTACTAGTAACATTATAAATTGCATACGATTTTGATTCAATACGTGTATATTAAAATGAATGAAAACAATTGTATTTTATACATACCGAATGCCATTTTAAATATATCGGACTCTAAAAGGATTCTTGACATTCAACCAATACCTATTCCACCTATTACCATTATTTTGTAAGTATTTGTAATAATAATAATAAAAGTGTTACATTTTTATTGATTAATGAATAGTAAAATAAATGAATTACTGTACGAAATATGTGGTCCACTGATTCGGTTTATATTTGAATTTGCAATCAAATATCAATTTAAGTAAGTTTTTGTTAAATATTACACATTTAATGAATATTTTACCATTTGAACAAAATTAATATTTTGTAATAATACCAATAATTATATATGATATTGTAATGCTTTAATTCTTGGTTATATCACTTGTTTTCAAAAACATTTTAGTATCAGATTGAGAGGACCTGCAAAAGATATTCATAAAATGATTGATGATATTTACGACGATGGCACCGATATACTACTGACCCCTGTACCGACGAGTGATGCCCTGACATATTCAAAACTTCTACAATTTGGATTCACATTAAGACTCACGGATTGTATTGATATCTTGAACGAAAGCATTATGTCAACCAAAAAATGGTTGCCCAAAATATCATTATTCGCATGTATTCACACTTTCTCATTTGGTACCTGGATGTTTATAATCAATTTACTACTTATTTATTCTGTTATCTCATCATACAAAATTTCTAAACAATTCAATGGTGCATGTATTTGTCGATTTATTGGCAACTATTTTACACTAATGTTTTCGAAATCTATTCAAAAGTTTCTATTAAAAGACAATTTAAGACTACTTTTAGGCATTTGGCTAATCGTCTCACTATTCATATCCACACTTTTTACAGCCGTACTCTTGGATTATATGGTCAGACCTGTGCCCATCCTATACATCGACTCCATTGAAGAGTTGGCTCAGAGGACAGACATTCAAGTTGTTGTTCGTAGTGATGGGTCTTTTTTTAAATACATTAATAGCAATCAAAACAGTGTCTCTAAAACTATTGCCGACAAACTCATTGATTTTGTAAACTTTGAAGATATTAGATATTTAGTGATGTCTGGTCTAAGGAATGGCTCAATTGCTTTCATATATCCACAATTGGCACTCAAATATCATTTGCAAGAATTTTCAGAATTTCAGGAATTGGAGCATAAATATAATGATAGACTTATAGATTTAGTGCATATATCCCGGAGCATCGGTTGTGAGCCATACTTTCTATTTATAAATGAAACCACTTCTCATAAATCACTTTTCAATCATTTAAATACAATGTAAGATATTTGGATGAATAGTATTTTTTAATATTTTTGCATTCACTTTAGGATTGAATTATCGCGTGAATCGGGATTATATAGGAAGTGGCGTGAAGATACTCTTAACTATAAATATAATAATTCAGTGGACAGTAGTTCACAGAGTTTTATAAGGAAAGACACTCAAAATGTTTTGGGCGACTACAAGCCACTTGTTTTTGAAAGTTTCTACGGTTTAGGTTTACTGCATATATTTTGTTTAACTGTTTCTGTAATAATTACTTTAATTGAGTTGATAGCTCAAATTTGTTAATGTTACTTGTTTTATTAATAGACAAAACGGAAAGCGACCAATGTAACCAGATTTAAGTTCACTTGTGTCTATTTAATATTTTTATTTAATTGATTTATAACATAAATGTTGTTTATGTTTATAAATTATAATTAATATTTTTACTTTTTCTGGACTATAATTTACTATTTCCTATGAAAATACATTTTTAATATTTTCCCGTAAATCTAATTAAGCACATTATTTTTTCTACACAAACATATAACTAAATTTTTGTGTTTTGAAATTAACATACTTTTCTTATTTTTACTTTTGCACGTTATAATATAATTAAGCAATTTGTTCAGTAAAAATTATCATGTTTTTGTTTTCCATAAAATGTTAGTAATTATTTGTTTTATCTAAATAAATTAAATAATTTTTCTAATAATTTTATTCTTATTATTTTAATTCATATTTGTATATTACAGTAATATTCATTTTATATCAAACATTTAGTACTGTCTCACTTGCTTTTGTATTAATTTTCTACGAAAATGAATGAAAATAATTGTATAATATACAAACCATATGAAATTTTAAATATATCTGACTATAATAAAACTCTTACTATTCAACCAGTACCTTCCCCTCCTTTTATTATTGTATTGTAAGTACCATGGTAGAGTACAATGTTGTATTAATAATTTTATTTACACAACTTATTAATAAATATTTTATATTTAAAGCAAATTAAATGAATTATTGTATGAAATATGTGGTCCATTGGTTCGCTCGGTGTTTGAATTTGCACTCAAATATCAATTTAAGTGAGTTTTTATATTTTTATTGCTCTTTTTATCATGTATTTTAATTTATATACTGTAGCATATTATCCAACATAACATTTTGTAACTATTAATACATTTACAGTAGAGATGATAAACTTAATTATATGAATACATGCATAAAATAATTATTTTAGTATCAAATTAAGAGGACCTCCAGAAGATGTTTATAAAATGATTGATGACTTACGTAGTGATGGCACGGATATGATGTTAACCGCTTTACTCACGAGTCATTTCATAAGATACTCCACACTTCTCAATGGCGTGGGTTACCTATTTAGACTAACCGAGTATATAGATTTTATGGATATAAACATCTCAGCCAAGACATGGTTGGGTGTCATACCTCTATTCACATATTTGCGCACTTTCTCATTTATCATTTGGATTGCCATTATAAATTCAATCAATCGTTTAGCTATTGTCTCATATCTACAAAATACAAGAAAAACCACTCAAAATAATAAAATATATGAATATATTTGGAATTACTCGACGCTATTGTTTTCAAAATCTATTCAAACATTTCTATTGAAACAAAAATTAAGACTACTTTTAGGCATTTGGCTAATCGTCTCATTCTTCATATCAACACTCTTTACAGCCGTACTATTGGATCAAATGGTGAGACCTGTGCCCGTCCTATACATCGACTCCATTGAACAGTTGGCTCAGAGGACAGACATTGAAGTTGTAGCCCGAGATAACGGACCTTTTATTGAATACATTGATAGCATTGAGACGAGTGCTTCAAAAGCTATTAAAGACAGACTTATAACTTATGTAAACTTTGAAGATATTAGACATTTGGCAATGTCTGGCCTTAGAAATGGCTCAATTGCATTAATTCATAATCAATTGGCACTTAAATATTATTTGCAAGAGTTTACAAAAATTGAGGAAATGTCTCATAAATATAATGAAAGGCTTATAGATTTAATCCATATTTCCCGACGTACTGGAAGTGAACCGTTTGGTATATTTATAAATGAAACCTCTCAGCATAAAACTATATTCAATGACTTTAATACAATGTAAGATATTTATGTTAATATTACTTTATACAAATATCATTATTTAATTTTAGGGTTTCATTATTACGAGAATCTGGATTATATGGGAAATGGAGGGAAGATATACTCAATTATAGACACAACAATTCAGTGGACAGTACTTCACAAAGTTATATGAAGAAAGACAATCAAAATGTTATATTTAATTACAAATCACTTATATTTGAAAACATCTATGGATTAGGTTTATTTCATATTTTTTGTTTGTCTGTTTCTATAATAATTATTGTAATTGAGTTGATGTCTCAAATGTGTCTGTGCTACTAAAAACATTGAATATTATAAAAAGTTTTTATAAATTATCTATTTAGTATTTTGGTTTCGACTAGATTGTTTAATGAAACATGTCAGGTACTAATGTCTTTATCATTACATTTAAATCAATAATAAATAATAATTAAATACATTTGTTTTGCCAAACATGAAAATACTCTTTAATAGTCATTAGTTGCTAAGAAATCTTTGTTTATTAAGATAGTTATAATTGTTATTTAATTTGTTTTCAAACACTACTTAATAATCTTAATAAACTGAGAAATATCAAATTAAATAAACTCATAATTTTAGATAATTTAACCACATATTATATTTAAGTTAGTTACAATGAATATAAATAACTGTTTACGGTATAAAGTAGATGAAATTATCAAATTAACCAGCTCTAATAAGACTATTGTTGTGCAACCTATACCTTTGCCACCATATATTATCTCATGGTATGTTTTTTCATTTTACTAAATTTCAACCTGAAACAACTTCTAACATTTTGTTTAATGTTTTATTAATTAAGGCAAATTTCTGAATTGGTATATGAAATGTGTGGTCCAATGATATGTATGATACTTGAGTTTGCAATGAAATTCAATTACAAGTGAGTTCATAAATAGTGAAATCATTATTAATTATTTTTTTTAATCACAAACAACAATGTAATTTTATAAATAGAGTAATTCACTTAATACAAATCACTGTATTACCTATTATTTTTTAACAAATTAAATAATTTATTATTTGAAGTTTTAGATATATTACACCACATTTAATTAATCATTTATGTTTCCTCCAGTGTTCAATTTAGAGGTGCCCCTGCTGATATATATGATATGATAGACCAAATACATAAGGAGGGCACTGATATACTACTGGCTCCCTTGTTAATTACTCAATACGTGAAGTACACCACCTTACTGAATCCATTGGGCATATCCTTTAACCTCACAAATTATATTGATTTCATGGAAATTAACAATTTAGTGGCCAAGACATGGATGGGTGCCATACCTTTGTTCACATACATTCATATATTTGCACCAATAACATGGATCTCTATTATCAATTCAATACTACTTTTATCACTTGTATCGTCTCTACAAAACAGAAAATCAATGTTTTATATAATTTGTGGATTTGTTTGGAATTATTTTACAATAATGTTCTCGAAATCTATTCAACCGTTTCTATTGAGACAAAAACTAAGACTAATTTTAGGCGTTTGGCTAATCGTCTCATTCTTCTTGTCTACACTTTTTACAGCCGTACTATTGGATCAAATGGTCAGACCTGTGCCCGTCCTATACATCGACTCCATTGAACAGTTGGCTCAGAGGACAGACATTCAAGTTGTCGCCCGAACTGACGGACCATTCAATGATTATCTCAATACAATCCCAACCGATGTTTCAAAAGTTATTGACGAGAAACTCATTAAATATTTAAACTATGAAGATATAAAACATTTGGTGATGACTGGCCTTAGGAATGGATCGCTTGCTTTCACTCACAATCGGTTGTCTTTAATGCATTATTTGCAAGATTTTGCAAAACTGGAGCACAAAATGGGTTTTAAATACAGTGAAAGACTCGTCGATTTAGTTCATATATCCCGGAGTACTGGAAGTGAACCATATTTTGCGTTTATAAACAAAACTATTTTCAACAATTTTAATATTATGTAAATGGTATTTTATTAAAATATTAAATATATATTTTTAACAATTTACTTTTATGCAGGATTACTTTAGTTCAAATATCGGGATTATATGAAAAATGGAATAAAGATATACTTCACTATCGGGGTAACTATTCAACAGACGGAGGTACACAACACCAGGTTATGGGGAAAGGCTTTCAAACTAACTTTTTTGATTCTAAACCACTTTTGCTGGAAAATATTTACGGTTTGAGTTTACTTTGTATATGTGGTGCATTTATTTCTACTGTGTTATTTTTAATTGAATGTATACTATATAATATGTATAGTATCAAAAGTAGAGAGATCATAGAAATTAGAGATTTTGTATTACACAAAGGAACAAAGACAAAAACAATGGACAAGAAAATATTTAAACCTCGGAACAGACTTATGGTTTTTCCTTATAATAAGCAAAATTTAATTTAACCTTAAATGGTCATATAACCTTATATTTTACTGTAGATTTATACTGCAACATTTATATAAACTGTATTATTAAATTCATATATATTCAGCACGTGCACTAAAAATAGGTTAATTGGGACAGTTATTAAAATGTGTATTAAATGTTAATAATTTGTAGTACAATCGCATTTAGCTAATTACATTTAATGTTATAAATATAAAAGTACAAACATATTATATATGCATATAAAAGGCAAATTTTAATTACATTCCAAAATAAACTTTTAATTGACTTAATAATCAATATCTGTACGATAATTACATTGAATACTTTAATTGTAAATATAAATATATTCATTAATAACAAACAAACTATATTAAATATCCAACTATTTTAATGTAACTCTATGTATTAGTAATAAAATGCATTCAAACCATTGTATTATTTACAATGAAAATGAACTTTTAAAGTTCTCGGATGAGATTATTGACAACAGATCACTACTCATACAACCCGTATATTCGCCGCCTTTCTGTTACTTATCGTATGTTTTCAACCAATTTATGTTAAATTTTAAAATCAATTTTTTCAATCAATTTCAGTGATGCTATCCATGAATCAGTGTACGAGATGTGTGGACCACTCGTTGAGTTAATCATAGCTTTCGCTAAGTTTCATAAAACATAGTAAATATTTTTTAATAGTAAATATTGTTTGTTAAATAAATTTTTTAGATATCTATATTTTACTTATAATTTAAGCGTAAAATTCATGGGAAAATCGGATTCAATAGAAGCGATGATTTTAGGTGTCATTGAATATAACGTGAATATATTGCTGACACCATTAGTCGCGAGTGAATACATTGAATACTCGACACAATTAAAGGAATTGGACTTCACTTTCAAATACACCGATTCTATCGATTACTATGAAATGGCATCGTTTGCCGCCATAACCACTACCGGCGCTGCCGGACATTTCACATACTTTCTATGCTTTCACCCCAGCGTCTGGTGCCTTATAATCTTATCACTAATCATCTTATCTCTAGTTTCATCACAAGATTTATACAATTCTTGTGAATATTTGTGGAATTATTTTCTAATTTTGTTCTCAAAATCTCATCAAAAATTTATAATGAGCTCAAACCAAAAACCATTGGTTAGTTTGTGGATGTTATCAGCATTAATATTATCCACATATTTTACAACCTATCTATTAGACTACATGTCAAGTGCCATACCGGTGCTCACGATTGATACATTGGAAGGGCTGGCAAAACAAGCAAACATGAAGATAGTGGTGAGAAATGAGAGCTCTTTGGCTCAGTTCTCGCGACTCTTTGACAACGACTTAGCCCTCAGTATCCGCGATAAGTTGAGGACTTATATGGATTGGGAAGAGGTTAGGAGTGAACTGATCACTGGTTTAAGGAATGGGTCCATGGCTTACATGAACGCCAGACTCACTCTTATATTTGACTTGATGCAATTGACACAAATGGATGACACTATTGATGCCAATCACACCAAACTCATTGATTTGATGCATATATCGGAGGACAGCCAGGGATGGGAGCCTTACTTCTTGTTCGTGACGGACAGTACGGAACAATTGGTTTTCGATGAGTTGAATAGAGTGTAGGTGCTCGTACAAAATATAGCTGATAAATATGTATTAATTTTATTTGATTTATTACCAGGATAATTTATATAAGAGAATCGGGTTTATATAGTCAATGGAATCGAGATATTCTTAATTATAATCGCAAACAAATCGGAAGAATAGATGAAAAGCAAGACATTGTTTTATATGAATTCTCTGTATTGAGTGTTCAGACTATTATGGATTTGTTGTATATATTAATATTTTTTGAAACCTTATCGATAATTATTTTAGTAATTGAATTCATATTTAAAAATTCTTATAAAAGAAATGATAATTTATTTGTTAGTAACACTAGTAATAAACCTTTTTATATTGAACCTAGTTATATATTTTTAAGCAATCGGTATTAACTTTAAATGTACAATATTTTAACAATAAAAAACATAATGTTTTGATAGCATAATTTATAATTATAAATTTTATATAAAAATATAGATAGAAATATCTACAATTTGTTAAACAGTAAGTATAAAATATAAAAGAATAATTATAAGTATGCTAATTTAAGCAATGTTAAAATTTCAAGCGTGTTTTGTTAAATCATTAAATAACACACATTTTCATAAAAATAATATATTCATAATCTAATAGTACTTTACAGAATAAAATGTTATAATTAAGATTTTTTGAAAATTTATTGATTCTTATAACTTTAAACATAAAAATAATTAGAAAATAATCAAATACTGATTACTTCCTTAATAATTTTAATTGCCTTGTCTGAACTTTTTGATTGCTCAAATTGCAAATGTAATATTTAATTGTTTAGGATTATTATAAAATAATAATATATAATTTATATCAATATTAATACATCTTATTACGGTAAATCTGTATTTAGGCACTGTTCATATTTCAATTAATAGAAAGTTAGCACATTCAAATCAATTTAAGTTAATATATTGCAGTGAATTAAATAAATATTAAACAATCTTTTAATTGGTCCATGCATTATTTTGCAAAACAATAATAAACAACCTGTACCTGCTCAAACTTCATTGATTTGCATAATTATAAATATTACATAATTGTTTTCATAAATTATTTCAA
>CAJPVJ010003874.1:0-10353 GCA_905397405.1 Oppiella nova | reverse complement strand
ATTTAAAAACGATGCATACCTTGAAAGGCGGGCACAAAGTAGACGCCCCCACAGTTCTCCTCCATTTGTGCTATACTTTCCACATCTCCGTAGTGTTTGATTACTTCAAGATTATCCCGAAGCCAAGTGATGGCCGCACCGGCGATGGCGGCACTGCCCTCCAGCGCATAATACGTGGGATTTGCGCCCAATTTGAACGCTATTGTAATCAACAGATTATGTTTGGCCTCATTGGGCACCCCTTCCAGCGCTCCGTGAATGGGCCCGGGACCTATGTTCTGGATTATATGACACCCGGTGCCGCACGTGACCTTAGTCTCGCCCACACCGAAGCACTTCTGACCTACCAGTGCTGCGCTCTGATCCGATATAACACCTAAACGACGACAAAACTAATGAATAACTGGATATAGGTATGGGTGGTGAGGGAGCGAACCTGTAACGGGTAATCCCTTAAGATCTGTGACATTCAAAGTGCCAAAAAAGTCTGAAGAGGACTTAATGTGCGGTAAAATGGAGGCCGGTATCTGA
This sequence comes from Oppiella nova, assembly GCA_905397405.1. Lineage (NCBI taxonomy): Eukaryota > Metazoa > Arthropoda > Arachnida > Sarcoptiformes > Oppiidae > Oppiella > Oppiella nova. Next base: position 9,822 of record CAJPVJ010003874.1, on the reverse strand, counting down.
AAAAAGTCCAACAAATAGGGGTCCCATTCGCACGTCTCGATGTCCATCAGGAGTGTCCGACTGGCGTTTGTCACATCCGTCATGTGATGACCCGTCAGTTTCCACAGAAGCCATGTGTCGATTGTACCGAACAGTAGGCGTTCCTCTTTAATGGCCTGAGCTATGGTGGGCTCGTTGTCGATGAGCCACCGGAGTTTGGGCGCCGAGAAGTAGGTGCTAATCGGCAGACCTGTCTTATTCTTGAGCCAATTGATGTCACGGCCGGGCAGGTCGTCGATGATCTTCTCCACCAAATCGTTGGTCCGGTTGTCCAGCCATACGATGCAGTTATAGAATGGCTGTCCTATTGGTGACAGATTTAAGGGAAAACTTTTTTTAAGACATGAAAATTATATCGAAATATATTATACAGTATTTGACTGTATTATCAGCTATTGTGACACAATGATTATCTGTGAGCACCGATAGTTTTTTTATATAAAAAACTATATACAGGTATACAGTATATTGATAGTGAAGACTATTATATGCATTATATAAATCTGATATCTTATAGACTACTCTAATATTGTATGAAATATTGTTTTAAAACGAAAATTTCGGTAAATGTGTGAAACAAATACCAAATCGGTTTCAATCGGTTTGAAATGAAGGCCAACAATAATTATTACTAAAAAGGTTTTTATCGATATTTATGACAGTTTTTCGACTTATCTACCCTTCCCTGTCTTTAGTCAATACTGCATGTCATATGATGGCTCATTAACGTTCATTATTCAATGACTTTCATTGATATATGTTTTTTTAATTAAGTCAAATTTATTAACTTTTGATAAACTTATATATTAAAAAATATTTTATGCCTTTTTATAAGATTTCTCAAATATTTTAAAATTTTAAAACATTTCGCAACTAAACTATAGATTACAAACTGAATCACCTGACAATAAGTTATTCTGTACCAATAAGCACAATGAATATATGCAAACAAATTACTAAACATACCTGTTACTTTATCCCAGACCACAGTGGACTCGCGTTCATTAGTAATGCCCACGCATTTGATTTGCTCCAAACCAATGTCCAATTGCGACAACTTATATGTGACCACTTCTATGCACTGGAGCACAGTCTCGTAGATTTGAACAGGGTCCTGCTCTATCCAGCCCTCCCGGGGCAATATCTTGTTCACCTCCAACTGGTAATATGTAATCATTTGTCCGCTTTGGGACACAAACACTGAAAAGCGGACATAATTTGTCGAGTGCTCCACAACACCGACTAATGGACCCACGAATTCAGACATTGAGAAAACTATTGATTATATTCTTTGCTATACTTTCATAAGTCTCTCTCTCTCTCTCCAGCATCTCCTCATTGAACAACATATGCAGCCATATATTAATCCGATGTATGTGTTATAGAATATATGCTTTTGTTTAATGTAGCGCTTATGCTATGCCTTATATAATGCATTTGATGAATCATTTATATTTAATGGCCTTTAATTGAAATAACTTTAAGCGACTTTTAGCTAAAGATGTGAAATAGATTTTTGCCAAACATATCATCTCTGATGCCTTCTCTCTAATGCAAACACTATAACGAGTTCTCTAAAGATATAAACTTTTGAATTTTAACGAAAACATTATTTGTTATTTCATTTAAATGTTTAACAATCTATATATGAAGTAAATGTTTGCAATTTAATTTACAAACTCTACTCAAATCACCAAATATTGTGCACTTCATTTGCAAATGTCTTCAATTCTTTGTCTAATTTTATTTAATACTTTAATTATCTCTTAATTGAATGCAATGCAACCATTTTCTTAATTCAATTATCTATATACTCTAATTATACTAATTTTATACATCAAATTAAATAAAACCTGTTCATATAAAATACTAATCAACAAATAATGACAACAAAAAATGTGACATATTTAATATATAAATAGAATATTAATTCATTAATATTTATTAAAATAATGTCAAGTAAAAGTGAATATAAAATTGATTTTATAAGACAATATTAAACAGTTGTTATACTGAACCATATTTAATTTTTGCATAAATTAATGACAAATAATTTAATTATTAAATTTTGTCTTATATTGGCTCTAATTAATGTTTGCACTATTCTATAGCATCTGTAGTGTAACACAAATTTTTGTTAATTAATAAAAACTGAAGTTTACGCTATTATTTAATGCTAATAATTAATTAATTATAATTGAAAAATTGATCATTTAATGTAAAACAAATACAATTTCAATTTTGTTATAGATTTATGCCATAATGTGTTATTAATATAGAGAATGTAAATGGTAATATCAAATGGATGCCAACTGTGCTAACTTGCATTTACTTTATAATATGATTATAAAAACAATAATTAATAAACGAGACAAATATTTGCATTAAAGTTAATTTAATAAATTAATTGTACGCTCTTTTTAAGTCTTTGAATGCATTTTACTTTTGATATTATGATATGAATTATTGCAATGAAAGCACTTAAATATTACAATCAAACGGTTATCCTTTCATTATTTGAAAGCAATTCAGAACCGTCTCTTCACTGAAGACTTGAGCTCCAGTTCCCAGTTATGACTCATTTAACCAAATGTCACAACACTTTGTGCGTATGGATCCGTTAATATAATAAAAGCTATGATTTTATCTTATAATAATTAATTCTGTTAAATAAATTATTTTTATTCATTAGATAACAAAAGTGATCCATTCATTCATAATAAAGTGTTTATAATAAATAAGTGGAAAATCAAATTATGAGACTTATAACTTCACAGTTTATCACTTCGACACGAGTCAAATCAACTGAAATGAAAACAAACTAATAGACTTGATTAGGATGTTATATAAAGTAAAATACTTAATATGCGAATCTCTAGCACTTATTGCTTAATATGGCTAATATTTAGTGCCTACAGATCGCAACCAATCCTTAGGCAAACATATCTTTTGATTGGTTTTATACTTTTATGTATATAATAAATATTATGTATTATTTAAAGTATCATAAACTAGAAACTCTTATATTTTAAGAATTTAATGCCTTTCGCTGTCAAATGAAAAATTAAACATATCTTTTGATTGGTTTAATACTTTTATGTATATAATAAATATTATGTATTATTTAAAGTATCATAAACTAGAAACTCTTATATTTTAAGAATTTAATGCCTTTCGCTGTCAAATCAAAAATAATTTTTTTCGAGAAAAACACTTATTCTAGTGAATGAATGCCATTTGTTGTCAATAACTAATAGTTTGCTTTTAATACTAATAAGAAATATAAACTCAATTTATATATATTTTATATAAAAAATGGTTTTGTTGACCAAAAACCCTATTGAAAACGTAAATCGATACGACTTTGACGACTATATCATACTATAAAATAAGTTTAAATGCTTTTACACTCTGTTTAAAACTTTATTCAAAATCAATTTCACCTTAAAATGCATGAATTGTTTGGCGCTTAACGCAAACGCCAATGACTTTGATTTATGGCATAAATAGACGATTTATTGCTAAACTTATCTCTTCTCTAATTTTTCTCTTGGAATTTGTAGCAAAAAAATCTCTTTAATTCAGTTTGAACTCCAAAAATATTATTTTAAAGATAAGCGAGGATTTATTGGTTTACGAGGATTTGTAGTCCACTTTCTTTGCATGTAATCATTATTTATTAAATATTATTTTGATTAAATGCTAAGTAATTGAAATAAAGTCAAAACATATTTTATGATATATTATATTTATTAGTCATAATTCATGATTGTATTTATCTATCATTAAAATTGAGCTTTCATTTAATTGTATAACGTTTTTATACATATTGTTTATCACAGAATAAATCAAAAGATTTTAGTATTACTATTATTCTAACTTATTGTAAGCTTCTTATTGTCGATGTTTTGTTTTTATAGCAAAAATATAGTAAAATATATTTATATAAGTTGATTTTTAGCCCCTAAAAACCAACTATACCTATTATGCATTTCCATGTGAATGGCCATCAAATTTACATTTCATTATATTGGGCATTTAGTGTCGTTGACACACACATTGCAGGTAGACTAGGATTTATGTTAAAACTTAACAACAGTAGCCCCGTATAAGGCAACTAATGAATGTTTGAACTGACCATGTTCTCATGTTCTGCCATATACTACAGTAAAAGCAATGTAAACCATTGGTTTTTAGGATTGGTTACCCCTGAATATTGAGTGTATGTTTTATGAACGGCTCTATTGCTATCAATGACCTTATATTTGGTCATCTCTTTCTGACCACAATATAAAAGTGGTTCATATAATGATTGAGCCTAAACTCCCTTTCCTCCCACTCTTACCCTTGAGAATTGCAATCAAAGCAAAGGCCTCTCATTTACATTTAAGCGATTATGTTGTCAATGAAATGATCTTTAAAACCCGATTCAATTACATTTTATAGATTTACTACTGTTAAAGTTGTAATTAAAAATGAATTCAATGCATTATAATAATATATTAAAATGCAATGTATTACAATATTTAATATGATTGGAAACTATTAATAAGTAACTGCAGAATGAATGAAGAGTCAAATAATTGAGAAGTGAATTATTGCTAATAAGAGTGCGTTTGTTGGCTTAGTTTTTTGGCTCATTTGTTGTGTCAAAGTGATGTCAAAATTGTTTTATTGATTCCGATTTGATATAATAAGGATTTGAAGTGAATGCTTGAATAGATGTTTGGCTTGTGATGAAAGTGATAGCTGTGATGGTAGTGATGGCAATGATGGCAGTGATGTTGGAAGTGTTGGAAGTGTGCGTTTAGAGCGTTGATAGCACTGAGAGTCACAACTCACATGCAATTATAGCGATATAGGCGTCATATCCAAGATGTGCAGTGCATAGCAATGCATACTCTGCCGGAGTTAGCATTCAATTCAATATAAACGATATAAGCAATGAATTGGCACCGAATGGGAGCTCTGGTAGCACAGGCACTGGCATGTTTAGCATTGTCTACATTGAGTGGGCTCTATCATCAATCCATCATATTGTGCTCTCAAAAGGCTGTACACTATTGACAAAACAGTATAATATGATATAATATAATATAAGAAAGAGATCCTATATTACACATTAGAATATGAAAAGAGCTAAAACAAAGTCTCAATGCATGCAATGCAACGACAAATTGAAATCAATAATAACTAAACTGTACGGAGAATGTGCTCCAACTGTATGACTGTATAAATCCATAACGAAAACTCTGCCGTTCCTCCAGTTCCTCCAGTCCTCCAGAGATTTATACTACTCTATGAATACTGCATATAATATAGTATAATATAGTATTCAGTTTTGCGAAAATAATATTATAAAATATTGTTTAGTTTATTTCAATTTGGTTTAATAGCTTTCCATTTTATATTAACTTTTCAAATAATTTAATGGATGCTACCAGTGCTCTACCAGTCCCCTTGCTCCACTAGGCATCTTATTATGACAATACGTTAGACTAATTTTATTCATTTATTTATTACTCTTTTAATAAAAGATAATTAATTAATATTTTACATCCAAAATGCTTGACTCACTTTCTCAGCAATATTTTCAATCAAACAAATAGACGATTAAGTAATTTAGTTAAAGATTATTAATAAAGTTAATGCTTTATGTAATTCCCTATCATTTATCGTCGTTTATGTCTTTATTACTATCGATCGGATCCACTGTTTTCTTAGGGATGCCTTTCCATCGCAAACATATAATACACATAACTCTTCGGCAATGAATATAAATATAAATACAAATAATATTCTTGAGACCATTGGTATACGCTTTGAGTCTCTATTGCTGTCATTACTTTATATACAATATTGAGTTAATAACATCTTTAAACTTCATTCTGAATATAGAGTGCAGTCATAAAAATTTTTTAATAACTTATTCTTTTATATCTCATATAATATTTTTATTTTGTTAAACATTTTTATTTCAATATATTTATACAAGAGATCGAGCATTAAATATGTTTGCTTTTTCATGGAGTCATTATTTGAATTCACTCTACTTTTAAACATATTATTCAGTAAATACAGGAATATAACACCAAAAATCTTATTTTCAATTACATTTTAAATAAACATTTGTTTCTCCTAAACTTAAAATATTTACTTCAATTCAATTCTTTATAATATAGAGTCTATATTATAGACAATTAAAATAATAAAAATGTTGTTGGAATCGATTATGAATTAAGTTCATTAGTAATAAGAAATTTGAATTTAAATAATTTTTAACAAATTGATTTAATACTGTAATGTTTAGTTATTAATGTTTTATACATTATTTTGAATGAGTGAGTGAGTGAGTGAGTGAGTGTGTGTGTGAGAGAGAGAGAGAGAATATCACATTGATGACTTTTGTACCGGTGTTCCAGTGTTTGGCTATTGAAAGTCAATACCAGTGCTTAGCGTATATTCTTGAGAAGCACTCAAAGACCTAACAATACTCGAGTGACTGAATGGTGAAAATATTTAGCGCTTTCTTACATATTGTGAACAAATCTTAAGTCGTTTTTGATAAAAAGGACAAATGAAAAGTCAGTCCTATTTATTGGACAACTATTGATGTGCCATACAATAGAAATATTTGACTCTTTTTTGCCATTTGTATCGATGGTATGAGAGATCTACAAATGTGTCGCTTATTATTTATAAGAGAGAATAATATATTGTATGTTAATCTAGTGTACAGTAAATGTAGTTTTGTTTCACTTTATGGGACTTTGAATGCAAAACAAATGGTCGGAAATGAAGTTATAAATTGAAAGTATTGTCTGTAATTGTGTTACGCTTTTACTATAGATATTAGGGTTAGATTAAGTAAAGACTAATGTGATAAACAAAGTGAATGGCAAAGTATGTCCAATGCATTATCCATAGACGCCGTTCACATAGGGCTGGCGTTAAGGTTGTGACCCGTCGTCGGGCGAAGCGTCGATCAGTTCAGATGCTGTGCTGTAGTATAGCCTATGATATGCCGTCCCATTAGGAGATGAGACGAGTGTTAAATTAATTCTCTGCTCTCCTCTCAAAAGCAAACATCTCTTTCGGATAATTATATTGTGTTCAGTTTGGACTGTTAGGACTGTTAGGACTGTTAGCACATAATTGAATTAACTATCAAATAGACCCCAATTGTGATGTCCACAAGCGGTGGCATTAGTGAAGGGCTGGCGAACGTCATCTATCTTTATTAGGCGGGACGGCATCAGCCAAGCTATCCCTACCATCCGTGCCATCTCTGCCACTGATGCCAGTGGTGTCGGTGCTGTGCAAGCAATAGAAAGCCACATCAGAGAGTGTGGATTCTGTGAGCTGTAAGCCATTCGTAGTATTCAATGAATATGATATTTGTTGCCAATACAGTCAATACACTATTCATTCAAACGTTTCCACTATTGTATTAAATGATTGTATTAAAGCTAACATAACGTTAGAGTAAGTATTTGTACTTTTGTTTATTTCAAGTCATTTATATTAGAGATCGCAGTGCCGTAGCCTTTTAGCACCAGTAGTCGCGTAACAGTAGATACACTGTCAGCAACCATCGATGGCTAGGGAAAGTGGTGGGTATGAAGTGGAACCGCCACTCAAGCTTTTATCCCGATTGGTTTGATTTTATGAGCATCATATTTGATGCATGAGCTCTGGCTTCACAGCATACCAGTGCCAATAGTGCCAGAAAGCAAACAATCCAATCGACTTCCAGTTGACCGGTTCGCCCCAACTATATAACCAAATATCATAAATACGAATAATAGGAACGGCATCTCTCACTGAGTTATTAGACGATGATATGCACCGCTATTGTTAGGCATCCCAATGTCATGACTGAATTGGTATTAAACATTGCTTTTAATGGCAAATACTAAATAAAAAGGAGTCCCAATAGACGACACTTTATTATTATTAGTTACATAATACTAGTGCCTGTCTTCCCATCCAATTCCTAAAACAATTGATAGATTATTATTTATGAAATTTTTTATGACAGCCATTCAATTGATTTCTATTGTATTATTACTCTCACTAATCAAATACTTCATAAATGTGTGATTCACGTGAAGATTTCACAAATAAGATCAGTTTAGTTTAATACACAAATGTTCAATCAATTTATATATCCTATATATATATGCATCTGATTATTGATTAATAATTGAAAATAAATAATTTAATTTAACAGTACTTATTCAGTACAATACTATTAATGTTCAATTGAATTACAAATGTAATTCAATTTTCAAATAAAGCAATGAATGAATTGGTTTTAGTGAATAGAGTAACGATTTTATGAAAAACTATAAAATTTTGCGAAAGTCTGGCGCTTCAATGCAAAATAGATTACATTATTATGTATTCAAGTTTTGTTCAATAATATTAATATATAGATATTATATATAGATATTCTGTAAATAGATTTTTATATTCGAGAGCACTCCTCATCTCAGCTATGATTGCAAATTATATAATAAATGATTGCTTTATATTATATTTAGTTGGAGTTTATGTAGTTTTGATATTTTTTCAAGAAAAATCTTTCTTTAATGCTCTGATCTCTGAAACTGATTATTACAACAATAAACATCCGATTTTTGATTTGAAATGATTTGAAACGCCTGTCAATTTAGGCGATTCTGTGGCCTATCATTCAATTGAATGCTTGTTTATTCGCCAGAATCTGTAAACATGTTTACCATTCATACGATCAACGCTTCCACTTCTTCCATACGTTCACCACATCTCCCATTCATTGAAATGTTTGTTAAAATCAATTTTCATTAAATTTCAATTTTTAAATATAATAAATACAAAGCAGTGAATGATTTATACGTTAGAGAGTATAGCGAAGACTATTTTAACTAATCTTTTATTACTTATATAATAAGTAATAATAGAAAAAAGAAAAAGTAAATTAAAAGCTGATATTTTAAGAGTAATTATTTTGTATTTTGCTGTTATATAAGAGATTGTAATCGTTGTAATGGAAGCACATCTTCATTGTAAGAGTTATTTGATGTCTTAATAAAAAATCTCAATTAACGACAATCTAATTGGCAATTAGTTTTATCATTATGTGAATCATTTTTCTGATTTTATAACAAAACTATTAGTGTAATCCAAGCATTCACTGAATGCCAGTAATATTAAGCAATGAGTTTGCAATTGAGATGTTCAGCTCTAAAGTGACTTTTATTGATCACTAATATTAACGTTAAAATGCAGTGCATTCAGAGCATTGGGAACATTGAGAGCACAGGCACTCCGGCGCTTAACCGCTCGACAATAGCCTTATTTAATGAAAAACTTTTTTGATTAAAAGTCAGACATTCTTTGATTTTTGCTCTTTTATTGGTGTTTAGTGGAGAAGAAGTGGCAGAATGTATGGAATGGTAGCCGTGTTTGTAAGACTCAAACAAATTACTCCCTTTCCTCCCACTCTTACCCTTGAGAATTGCAATCAAAGCAAAGGCCTCTCATTTACATTTAAGCGATTATGTTGTCAATGAAATGATCTTTAAAACCCGATTCAATTACATTTTATAGATTGACTACTGTTAAAGTTGTAATTAAAAATTAATTCAATGCATTTATGTATTACAATATTGAATATGATTGGAAACTATTAATAAGTAACTGCAGAATGAATGAAGAGTCAAATAATTGAGAAGTGAATTATTGCTAATAAGAGTGCGTTTGTTGGCTTAGTTTTTTGGCTCATTTGTTGTGTCAAAG
>CAJPVJ010003873.1:0-10354 GCA_905397405.1 Oppiella nova | reverse complement strand
ATTTCTAGTTATAATTATGAGAAATATAAATACATTGTTTCCATTACCAAACATTTAACAGTAAAAACAGATATATGACTTATTCTGGTGATTTAATAATTATCTAGAAGTATCTGAATGGCTGTAAACCAGGCTTAGGTTTAATCTCCCAATTGCTGTCCAATTGCATCTCATTCTCGTCATTCGTCTCCCTATTCACCAATTTGTCGATCTTTTCGCTTCTCTTCCTCTGAATTGCCATTTGATTGAAAGCATTGACCGTTTCTTTCACTTTCGTCTTCGGCTTCAAATCCAGTCTTCTCTCCAATAATTGCGAGTCGTTTTTGTTTTTATCGATCAATGCATACGTTTTTAATCCCTTTTCCGTGTAATTGACGACCGGATAGGTGGACACCATTCGCGGTAATGACTCCAAACTCTTTTTGCGCCAAACGTTCATCTCTTCGACAATTTTGTGAGCATTTTGTGAACGACAGTCAAAAATATGCATTTCTGCCGACTCTTTGGACAAATAGACGGTAAATATCAATAGATTATAGTAAACTTCATTGAAATCCATGGCTTCGGGTTTGCGGACAGAGATAGTCGGGAAGTGTTCGATCACTTCACACGAGTTTGAGTCCAAAATGTTTAACTTGTTTTCGGCGAACTCTATGAACACCTTCTGTCGCCAAACGCCGATCACTTCCTCCACTTCTTGGAGCCGTTTGATGGCCTCGTGATATGTCTGCTGTTGTTGTGATGTCGACGTGAATGTCACCAAATGGTTCACTTTGAACTTCATTGCCAAATATCACTTCACAACACTTTCAAACTTTTGCAAACTTTTGCAAATAAATTAACTTTTAATGAAAACTTGAAAATAAGTTTTATTTCACACAATAATCCTTTGATACTCTTTGGAGACAATAAGTTCCTATAAAAAGGTTTTGTACGCTAACCAAACAATTGTGGAAACAGTGTTTGAATACAAAAGACTTATATATAAATAGTCTAATAAGCGAAGGAATGGGTGTTTTACGGATCAATAATAATTGTGTCCTCAGTTGGCAGTGATGTTAATCGAAGCAATTACTTGTGAAACACGATTTGCATAACTTTTTTGCCAATAAATACAAATATGATATTATATTTGGAAATTAAATCCATAATAATTGAAGTTAATATTTTCCAGTCAACAATATATTAGCACTGAATTAGACTTTTATTTTGTGGTTTCTATCTATTTGTCGTATTATATCATGTTACATAAGTGTGAGACACATGTTATGCATTGTTTTAGAAAACTTTTTTCGAGACAATTGCTTATGCCGTATGTGTTGACCCGCTTTCCGCCCAAACAAATGCTTTTATAATTAATTTGATTTAAAAAAGATGTCCTTAAAGTGTAATTCACTCGAACTAATGATTTGTGTTTATTATTGGATTTATACGGAGTTTAAAAGTTTATTCAATTAAAACTTCATTAAAAATTATCCGTTTATTTCCTGAACCACTTATTTTGTTTGTTATTTTGCTAAAAAGTATATTTATATAATGTATATTATACATGTTTGTTTTGGTTAAACGCTTTTTATATAAATTAATTACTTAATTTATTTGATAACAAAAAGTAGAAATTCATATTAAGTCTAAATTTCACTAATAATTAAAATTTATGTTAATCTTGATGTAGAAATCATTGACTGTTTTATGAAATAAGTCAGTAGTTGTGATTTATTTAACGAAAAGCACAAAAATGTCAGTAAATTTTGTTTGGATATTATCATTGCTGATGATTACAAAGATATGAAATTAGGGCTAAAAGTGCCTTAAAATTATTGTATGAGAGAATACACAAACCTTTTTCATTTAGCATAACGCCGTGTATAATACCAGTAAATATTTGCTTATAAAACTTTTGATCCAATTTGTATTATGTGACATAAAATGAATTGTTATTAACTGCAGAGCATGTCCTAAAGTGTGACATTTTTAGGACATAATTGAAAATGTTATATTTAAATGAATTGAAGTTGAAAATAATTAATTTTGCAAAAACTATAATTTTTAATCCATAAATTAGATAATAAAAGTCAATACACAACACTTATATAATATATAAGACAATGGCTATTAAGTAAATGTCTCATAAAATGTATAATAAAATACAATTACAGTGATTATAATTCCCTAATTTCGTCACATTTGACAAACTTTGGTGTCTTTTCTCGCATCGATTGCTAATTGAATTTCTTATTTATTATTACTATTATTGTTATTATTATTATTAGAAAATATTTCTATATTTAATAATAACATCAAATGTCTATAATTATTGGCAATTTATTTATTTTTTACCATAATTTAGGAGTTGGTTTACAATTGATTAAAAACTTTTTGATTGTTTTCCAATAAAAGTTTCTTAAAATAAATTCTTTCTATGTAATCATAATTTATTTTTATGCATCACTTTCATTAGTTAATGTTGAAAGTGATTGAATGAATATTTATTAACCAATGATAATAAATAGTATAACAATTTGGAGCAAAGATTAGAGAATAACTTTAGATTCAAGATATGCTTAATTGTAATCAANTTTATGCATCACTTTCATTAGTTAATGTTGAAAGTGATTGAATGAATATTTATTAACCAATGATAATAAATAGTATAACAATTTGGAGCAAAGATTAGAGAATAACTTTAGATTCAAGATATGCTTAATTGTAATCAATTTGAATATAACGTACAATATTGGAGATTTAATCAAATAAATTGGCTTGTAATGTTATTATAAAATTATTAAGAATATATTAATATCTCTGAGCGTTATCGATGGTATTCATTGTAAAAATTGTAGAAATTGATATTACAACTTGGAGCACGTACCATAGTAAAAGATTAAAATGTACAGGTTGCGATTAATATGGACTATCTACAATTATCGCAATGAATACCTATCGATGACGGCTTAGAGAATGTGATAATTATAGCAAAAATAACAATAGCAATCTTATAACAAAATGATAACAACTAAAGTTAATCTTACTTTTAAAAAGTACGGTAACTAAATATACTGTGCAATTGCTTAAAATAATGATGAGATAATTATAAACTTAATTTAGATATTGTTTGAACTCAGTAAAACACATTTAAAATACTTTCATCACATTTATTAAAACTTTTGTATATTTAAATTTAGAAATTTTAATTTTCCAACTTTACACATACGGTACAAAGTAATTATTAAATGTAGGTATACTTTTATTTAACAAAATTTTGCTTTTAGGTAATTTGACTTTTTTACATATAATTTATAATTTTTATCAAATGAAATAATTTCAAATTAAAACATTAAAATTATTGTTAATTGATAATTTGGCAAGTTAATGTTTTCTTAATTAGTTTCATTTTCATTTTAAATGTACTTATATAAATAAAATACTGGAAATAAATTATAATTAGTTTCATGTGTCTTTTGGTATAATTAATATTTGTGTTCATAAAATATTTTACATTTTCAATATTACTGTATTTGCATTAATTATCAATTCTCAAACAAATGTTTAAAGTATTCAAATTGTAAAATTAAGTGAATATGATTTTGTTTTTTATTTAGAAAATATTTCAAACTATCATTTATATATTTTAAAAGTCTTGTCTAAAAATAAATTTACTATTCATTTTTAATATAATATATTTTTGTGCTATTTTATTATAATAAACATTATATTATAATTATTATGACTTAATTTAAATTAACAAAATAATTAAAATTATTTTTGTTACTGTATTCTTGTATTTTAAAGTCAATTTAATAGAATCTATTTATATAACTTAATAATTCCCTGATTTGAGCAGGTAAATAAATTAATTAATTTGATACATTCATTCATAGTATTTATTTAATTATCGTAGACGATTTTCATAAAATAAATTATTTAAAAGCTATTTACAACAAAAGGATTATATTAGAGATACTGTATAAAAATAAAATAGTATATCAAATAATTATGGTACATTAAATTTTATTTGCATAGTTAAAATGAACTTTTATGTATTACTGTATCACTATAAACAGAACAGATAAGATTTCAATGTTAATACTATTATTTATGTAATAATGTTATTACTATTATTTAGGTAATAGACTATTATTATTATCGATATAACTTATATATTCAGTTCAATGTTAAAGAGTTACTTATAAGTAGAAATTGAATAATAAATTAAATAATTTATTGATTATCTAATATATAATACAATATGCAAGTATTGTACAGTAAATAAGTGTATTTGAAAATAATTGCAATTGATTTGTGTGTAAATTATAGTTTTATAAAGAAATCTAATAACTTAATTAATTTCATTACAATTGTATTTGATTGGACAGGTATTTGTTTAAATAAGTCATTTGAGCGTCTAGTTGTACAATAAAGAATTTATTGATTAATTACAAACATGGAAATTGTTAATAAATTGGTTTGGCCTGGTTTATATCCATTTGATGGGTGATCATAAATTATGAAAAAAATTATAGCCGTTTACACTTGTTAACAAAAATAACTGATGAATAATACATTTATTTTTAAAGCATTAATTTGTTCAGAATCAAACCATTCCGAGAATAAAGCATTTAAATCTTTCTCTATTCCTAATATAATTCCTAATATAGATTTTCTACATAATATATAAGTTATAATATTATTATTATACATTTGACCCTCTAATATTAAATTTTAATTTGATAGATAAATAATATTGGCCAGGTTTCCCTGGTCATTTGAAAGGAGCCCAACTTCACCTAATGAGAGATGATTTTCTAGAAGAGACTCCAGACTCTAAACTCTTAAGGAGATGTCTGCGGAGTGACAGTTCAAGAGATACTTGATTGCCCGCAATGGCACTCCATTAGTGTACCCCCTCTGCTACTAACTTCTCTCGAAGTCTGTTAACCTAATACCTAAGCTTAATGCGGAGACTCTATTACGTGAACTACTGTTTCTCTTTATAATCATAAGTTAATCATAGTTTCATAACAATATAGAATCTATCTATATTATAGATGTTATAATATTCAACTCCTAAAAAACTATTACAATATTTTTTAAATAAAAATCTCGATTATTTATTATTTAATACATTTTAATAATAATATTAAAACATATAATCAAACAGGGGTTTTGTAAATACATTTTTAGTAACTTGTAACGCAAACTCCTGAAGTGCCACATATGAGACCCGGAGCACATTGGGATGTCGGGGGAACACCTCTCAGCGTTAGACATCTCTGACCCTCTCCTATGAAAATAACATAAAATTAAATCATGAATAAACAAATTGAACCAGTACCTAATTTGGTGAGACATGCAGGACAACAGCCACAAAAAGTGCCATGGGCAGTGTAAATGCCATTCTGTTTCTCACATGAAGTTTGAGTGACACTATTAGCACATTTCACAGTCTGACAGAAATTGGGGGGACAGACAATGCCATAGATTGTGCCAAATATTGCCATCAATACGATTATTTGCAAATTCAAATGCATTTCCAAATATAATTTGACAATGTGTTACGAAAACAATATGGAAATATTCTGATTTCGACAAAATCTTGATATAAAATGATATTTAAGCAATGTGTGCATTGAATTTATACTGGATAAATTATTAAACAATGGGTGCCTGTCATGTAAATTGGGTTCTTTAAATGTATTAATTTAACATCTGTTACATTAAACGTATATATTTGTAGGATATATTTGTCTGGATATAAATTACTCTATTATTCTATTGTAAAAGATATTTATAAATATGTCAGTTAGATTTATGGAATTATGTACCATACTCAATTATTTTAATATACTGGTAGATGAGAATGATAAATATTTATGACTACAGTACAGTATATTCTCCACTACTTATATTGTGAATTTTACATGTGTATCATAATTTTAAAAAATTATTGTATTATTATGTAATTTAATAATTATCAAATGTTGTAAAACTAAAATGTGTTTTGTAATCTGCGTGCAATTATTTATAAATAACATTTTACTTTATTTAATGATTTAAAATACTAATTATATTCTAATTTGGAGATGAGTATGAAAAACTGCAAATTTTGTATTAAATAATAAAATAGATTTTATAATATTCAATTATCCCAAACAACTATTTTTTGTGAGAAATATTTAAGTTTAATATTTAACATTTATTAATCTATAATTTTAATTAAAATATTATAACATATTTACTCAAACATTTATTTTGTAAATATTGTAAATCTACTAAATCTTAACACAAACTCCTGAAGTGGTATCACATTTGAGACCCGGAGCACATTGGGATGTCGGGGGCACACCTCTCAGGGCTAATACTCGACAACTCTGTCCCTCTTCTATAAAAACAAATTTGAAAATTAAATCATGAATTTAAAAATTGAACCAGCACCTAATTTGGTGAGACATGCAGGACAACAGCCACAAAAAGTGCCCTGGGCAGTGTAAATGCCATTCTGGTTCTCACATGAAGTTTGAGTGACATTATTAGCGCAGTCCACACTCTGACAGTAATCGGTGGGACACACTATGCCATAGATTGTACCAAATATTGTCATCAAAACGATTATTTGCAAATTCAAATGCATTTCCAAATGTAATTATTACAAAACCAATATTAAAATACTCTGATTTAGTCGAAATCTTGATGCAATTTGATATCTAAATACTGTTTGCATTGAATTATATGAACAAATGGAGAAACAATGGGTATTTGTCATGTAAATTGGGGTTTTTATTATTTATTCGTTTAGCATCTGTTAAATTAAATGTCTGATCAATGGGATATATTATACATGTATTTGTTTGGATATAAATTACTTTATTATTCAGGTATATGAATTTAGAAATGTACTGTCATGTAGAATATTACATAATCAGTTATTTTAAATGATGATGAAAATGATAAATATTTATTCAAATATGTGAATATTTGTGACTATATTCTATACTACTATATACTGTGAATAAATTAACATGTGTTTCATAATTTGCGCCAAGTTTAACAAAATTAATGTTTTATTTTTGTAGTTTATTAATTATCTAAAGTTCTATATCTAAAAAGTGTTTTGTAATCTGCTCGCAATTATTTATAAATAACACATTACTTTATTTAATGATTTAAAGTACTAATTGTGCCCTAATTTAAAGATGAGTATGAAAAACTGGAAATTTTCAATACTTTTAATAAACAATTAAAATATGAAACCGAAATATTAGTGATAATGTCATCCGGGAAGTGAGACGTTTCCAAAATGTCATTATATTTATGATATTTGTATTTATTTTTGCAAATACTCAACAGAGCATTACTCCTCTCACTCCATGAATAACTCATTTTATTTATATTCAAATCCATACATATTTCGCACAAAGAATATACTTTTTATTTCATTGAATTAATCCTTTATTCAGAATCTGTGAATTGGAAAGTATTTTGATAAATATGTTGCATATGTTATTTTGACTGTTAATCTCATTAATCTGATAAAAAATTAATTTTGTTAATATCTTGTGTCTGAGTTGATTACAAAGTGAATTATTTTAAATAATGTCGACTGAATACAAAAATATGTGCCGATTTTGTTTCCTAACTACAACTCCATTGATACAGCCGTGTCTATGCAGTGGCACATCAGCCTATGTCCACTTCAAGTGTCTGTCCAAATGGATTGTCATCAGTAATAGTGAGGAGTGTTCCGTATGTTTGAATAAATTTGAGGGTATATCTCATTATATACTTAACAAACTTGCATAACTTATAAATGCATTAATTCTGTGCAAATCTCTCATTAATAAATGACTGTTCACTTGAAAAGGCATTTCAATACGACGAGTTGGTAAAAGTTTTTTCTCGTGGATTAGACACACAAATGAGGCCTCATTTATCATATGTTTCATCTATGGCTTCTTCTTTATCATGTATATCCTATATCTGGCTATATTTGATTACATCATATCTGATGGACTAATTGGTGATCACTTTCGGTTGGCGCTACTGATTCCGGCCGTTATATTCGGCCTAACGTTTGGTGGCATTATAATAGTGGCCTGTTTTCACACATACCATTCCTTCTGCAATTGGCAAACACTTAACTTTGAACTTAAAGTCTCGCTCAACGAGACTCATATTATTTGACCACAACTTGTATCACTCATTATTTTACTATATTTTTAGTAAATTACCAGGATTAACAAAATAAGTGCTAATTTTAAACTCATATTTATTTAGCAAAATGTATCATAAAATAGAGATTTTTTATATTTAAATAAAATGTAAAATACATAATAAGATTAAATATAATAACATTTAAGATAAACTATTTGTGAGACAATTGCAAAATGCCTTCAACTTCGATGTCTGCGCCCAATGGGAGACTGGATACCCCGATACAACTGCGGGCCGGGTATGGTTTTGTGAAAAACTTTTCAAACACTTTATTAATTATCGGAAAGTTCTTGTAGTCGAGAATAAAAAGGTTGAGTTTAACGATGTCTTCGAGTGAACCCCCGGAAGCCTCGGTCACACTCTTGACATTCTTCAGCAACTGTTCCAACTGTGCCTCAAACGAGTCGGTCACCAATCGGCTAGTCTTCACATCCCATCCCACCTGACCCGACAGATACACTGTGTTTCCGTGTCGGATGGCCTGCGAAAAGGTGCCGATCGGTTGGGGCGCCAACTCTGTGGTGATTGCCTTCTTTGCGCTCATTGTGTCACTGATTCACACGAATATTGTTTGCAAATAAAGTTATAGTTATTCACAAATTTTCAACTAATGTTTAGCTGTTGCTTGAAATCTGTATTTATAGCAAAAGTGTGTTAGTCTTCAGACGTAATGATAAAGACTTTTAATCAAAGAAACAGTTTATTAAAGGCTTATATGAGTATCATTTTGAGGGCATTTTGTGATTAGTTTATCAAAATTGCATTTTATTACATTATATGAAATGTGTGATTATAAGGGCAATTTTAGGACATAAATCTGACATTTCATAATAATGTTTATATTAGGAGTTCACAATAATCAATGTACATTTTATTTTCAATTTTAAAATTATAGAGTTTATACAATGTAACAACTATTATTGTATATTCTATAATGAATTGTAGATTGTTATAATTTCTAAAATAATATCCCTTTCATAAATAAAAAAGCAAATCACTAATGGGTGGGAAGGGAGCAAAAGGCATCCTCAGGCCCTACGACCCAAACTCCTTAACCACTGCACCCGCCGTCGATGTGTACTAATGTGTGTATTCTCCTCAATGTTAGCCTTTAGGCTAAAGGGTTAGGGATCACATTCAGTACTGTACATAGTATGTACTACTGTAATATACCATTAGTGTACAGTATTCATATGAAGGTTACAGAAGTCACCAGGTAAGAATCACCAGAAAATGTATTACCCAGTTGTGCTAGTTTGTTATATTTATTGTAGAAAATATAATAAATGTATTATGCTCATAGTTATCTCTATTATGTCAATCAACTGTATGATACATTTTTTAAAAACGAAATGATTATTCACATAAAGTGTGTGCAGTTATTAAATGAAAATTATTTAGAGGTTTAAACATTTTTTATATTAATTTTTATTATAACATGTTATCAGAGGTGATGTACACATTGCAAATGCATTCATAAATCAATATATTTTGATAAATATTTAGTAGCATTTGATTTAAGTATTAAATTATTCAAACACATTATTTATAAAATTTGTATAAATTATAAAATCAATATAAGTATATAGTTAACAAAAACAATATTATTCAACAACTGATTGAACAGCAAAATAATTTGCATTTAAATTGCATTTAGGTATTCAAGAGATTCTATAATGAATGCAAAAATACTGAATAAAACAAAAATTGTCTTTTCTTTTGACACACCATTTGGCACTGAATTATGATTTGTGAGCAAAAGGCAAATGTATTCAATTAGTATTGCCATCACTTTCCGTATCACTCTTTTTGATGTCTTCGGTGGCCTTCTTGTCGGGCGATTCTGTCGACTGTTTCTCACTTTTCACACTTTTCTCGGGTTTCGTCTCTTTCTGAGTCTTGTCTTCCTCTTCAACCGCATCGGCGTCTGTGTTGTCCTCAAAGTCGTAGTCATCGCCAGTGGACTCGTGTTCATAGATGTCGTCTTCTTGAGTGAGCGGACACTGAAGACATTTGGAGTCATTGATGCCGTAATTAAGACAATAAGCGCCGACACACTGACAGCACTTGTCGTGAAACCATCGATAGGATGAGGCGCCCATCGAAGTACAGGAAGCCTTGCATTTGGTCCAAGACATGCACT
>CAJPVJ010003872.1:0-10355 GCA_905397405.1 Oppiella nova | reverse complement strand
TTTGGGATACTTTGCTGTCGTCACCGGACGTGGCAATAGAGACGATACCATTCAGTCGATTAGAGAATATGAGTCTCAGTTCTTCTCCAATTCAAAGCTTTGCAAGTAATGAATGATTTAATGATTTCAAATTATGTCATATTAATGTTCAATCAATTAATCATAAGGACTGGTATTTTAAACGGCTCTCAGTGCACCACTCAAAGTCTTAGTCTCGCAGTGTCTGAATGCTTCTGGAAAATGGTTAAGGCGTCGGTTGAACAACAGGCCGACGCTTTCAAAGGTTTGTTGTTGTGAGTCGAAAGCGCCGGTAATTATTGGCATATTATCTCTAATATAGCCTCGCGTTTCAATCTGGAGACCGAATGGAAGAATAGTTTTCCCCGATTGCGAGAACTCGATAGAGTAGGCCTTGGGCATGAAATCTCAGAAAACAACTAGATTTAAGTACAGAAGAGTATTTATCCTGCTTGAAAAGCTCTTTCGTTTCCCTCTCTATAACCTACTTTAGCATTTAAATTCAGTTAATTCGGGACAAATGAGGTATGTATTGTCTGTTTGTGCGCAAATGGCGTCTAATGTGTGGTCATAACAGGGAAGAGGTTATCTCCAGGAAGTTATGGGAAAGAGTGGGCTTTTATGTGTTCGAACAGATCTACTTACCGGCCGCACAAACATCCGATTCGGGGTTTGTTTTCATCAAAAACATGACATTCAATGACTTATACTAATGAACGGTATTTTAGTACATTCAACACTCAGGTGGACATCCGACTCAAACAATGGGCGGACTTAACGCTTCCCCATAAGTCGGTTGACGTTGGCTTCCAAACACTTCAGGAAGAGTTCAATCGTCTGATTGATAAGAATAGGTCAGACAAATGTCACGACAATATATTCGACTTCTTGAAGATATCAGTGGCCGAGGAATCTATTAAAAGGCATACCTGGGAGTCAAAGGCTGCCGAAGTGTTGGTATGCTTATTGTTGAGCCAACTGTTTGTTTATAAGTAGAATATTTTTAACTCTTAAAATTTTATTGTAATATTATCGCTCAGTAGGTTAACTTACATAACCTTCTAGCTCGCCAAGGGCTATTCTAAGTTACCCTAAGACGGTAGTTTAAGAACCTTTTATCGTAGTTACTTTCTAACGCGAATTCATATTATTACAACTTTTTTTTGTTAGCTATGAATAGAGTTTGATGTGATTTATTTATGACCAAAGCTGAGGCACAACTCAATGAACTGATTGGTCCCGGATTTGTTGATCGATGGGTCAAATGGAAGTCTAAAAGCGATCACCAAAATGTCAACTCCTATATTAAGTACGAATTGGACAAATTGCTGGCTCAGCACAACACTCAGGTATTATAAAACATGAATTTTTTTTAAACATAAATCAATAAATTGTTAAAAACAGAGACAAAACCCAGTTCTCGGAAGCCTACTCAATTGACGACAATTCTTTTTAAATGTTTTAGTTCCGTAACTTCAACTAAAGCTTTGCCATATTTGACAAATTAGTTATGAGTAATGGTTATATTTGTATATTAACCTACTATAAAGTTTTGAGATTAAGCAGATTTGGTTTCCATTGTTTCGAATGAGGTTCTTGAGATCTGCTCTCAACAGAGCCAATGATTGTCGCAAAGGTTTCTATTTATATCAACAGAACATTGAAAGTGATGTGAGTTCTTGTGGTGACAATAATTTATATAATTCTATACAAATATGTTTGTCTTATAATCAGTTGAGTTGTGATGATATCGTACTGTTCTGGAGAATACAGCGAATGATAGCAATCACTGCAAACGCATTGAGACAACAAGTGATGAACACTGAGGGCCGAAGACTCGAAAAAGAAATCAAAGAAGTTTTAGACGATTACAGTCAGGACTCGGAGAAAAAGATTAGTCTTTTGACCGGAAGGAGAGTCCAATTGGCCGAAGAACTGAGTAATTATTGACTTATAAAACACTTTAATTGATATATTGATTGTATTTGATATGATTTCAGAACGAGTTCGACAAATACAAGAGAAATTGGAAGAATTCATTGCTTTACTCAATGAAGAGAAATAGGCTTTTATTAAATTTAGTAAATAATTATTAGAGTTGTTATCATTTGATTCAACCTTTAATAATTAATAATATTAATAATCAGTATATGAATAAACAAAATGTTTACAATTCTAAATATATGTATTTACATATTTATTTATGTAATCAATTTATAACCAAACAGTAAAGAATGGCCATTGTGATTATAATAGTATACCACGAATACCGTACATTCACTTATTGACTCCTTTTTAAAATTAAAAGATTATAATTGAAAGAGAAGGTGAGTATGGTTTCAATTATTCAAATAATGCTGATATTTATACAGAATATTTAATTCGTTGATCTAAAGTTATTACGAATAGTGTCGTAACATGCAGTACAATGTCATATTACGGTAATATTAATAAATGAATACGTGATCTAGAATTTTAGAGCCGTGTTATAGAGGTAGACAGGTATGGGTAGACAAGTACACTACAATGCATTCTACAAAATTTGTAATTCTTCAATTTAATTGAACCCTATATACAGGTAATAAAAGTGTTAAAGTTTAACAGTTAAACACATTGAAAATTGTTAATTTACAATTAACTTGGACAGTATCTTGATAATAATTATATCATTTAATTCTACTGAATTGTAATGTCCAAATCACCTAATGTTTAACAAAAAATTTTTATAATTCAGATTTGAAGTTTAGTGAAAATTTAAAGTATAAATAAGTCCGCAATATAATATAAATTACATTGGCAATTATCCAAATAAGGTTAGTACTGTACAGTATTTATAAGTATAGTCTAAGAATAACATAACATTACAGTAATCAATTCCTTATCATTTTTAAATTTTATGCAATATTTCAAAAACATACACACTTAGCAAATAAAAATTTCGGTTATCACGATATAAATTGCTTTAAATTTAATTCAACCATTCAGTCAAATATATAAAATAGCAATTAAAATATATAAAATTGAGTTTAAATATATTTCAGTATTACGTGTGATAAAGGGCCACCCATTTAGCACTTTGGTGTCCATACAATAAATTATTCATAAATTCGAAGAACTTTTGCTCATTATTAACGAATAATTTAATCCTTATATAAAGTAAGCCTAATAAAAAACATTTGAATATGTTATAAAGTATCCTATTCTTAAATATCCTATTTTCTTGATTATTGTATAATTCTTAACACATTGAAAGACTTGAAAGACTGTGCGAATGGATCCCAAGTTTAGCTCAAATTCGCCAATTCATAGACATAGGCAGCGAAGACTTTGGTGCCTTCGATGTAATTCCTTTTGTCGATCTTCTCGTTCTGAGAGTGGGGGTCGTCATCGGGCCCTCCCATCGGCAACAGCAGCACATTCTTACCGGTCGCCTCCTGGAAGGTGAGCGTCACGGGTATGGATCCCCCGTCACGGGTCAGGTCCGGCTCCACTCCGAACACAGTTTTCATGGCTTTACGGGCGGCCATAAAGTTAGGGTCATTTGGATCGCAAACCCACGGTTTGCCGGTATTAGGCATAACAACTCTCAGTTTGTTAGGACTGTCCATCTTTTTGAACTCACTGTTCAAGTAATCGATCACTTGTTTGCCAACTTTTTCCGGATCCTGATTGGGGACCAGTCTTATGGAGAACTTTCCCACAACTTTACGCGGGATTACAGTCTTACCGCCCGCGCCAGCAAACGCGCCTTCAATTCCATGCAATGAAAGGGATGGATATCTCCAGAGATGGGTCAGAGTCTTGACTTTATCGCAATGGATTAGCCTTTGAATGCCCACATCGTCGCGGAACTGATTGCAATCGAACTCAATCTTATGGTAAAGGTCCTCCTCGTGAGTGGTGAGGGGCGCCACGTCGTCCATAACCCCGGGCACTAAAATCTTTCCCTTATTATCAACTAATTTGGACATAAGAAGCACCAAATCAGTCATCGCCTCGTGAACGGATCCGCCGTAAACGCCTGAATGCAGGTCTTTGGCCGCGCACTCGATCTCCGCATAGAAATAGGAGAGACCTCTCAAGCCGTATGTGAGACACGGCTTCTCAGATGACAACCAATTGCTATCAGTAATGCATACAAAGTCAACATTCTTGAGGAAACCATTGGCTTCAGCTATGATCACATCGTCGAGTCCTTTAGAACCCGATTCTTCCATTCCCTCGAAAACAAACTTAAAATAGTAAACAGGGCTTAATTGACTTAAATTTACGATTTCATCCAATATCTCTCCCTTTGCTTTCTCGAAAAGTTCGTCCTATTTATGAGAAGACATGAATTTAGATCAACAAAAGACTCTAAAGTACGGTAAGACCTACTCTATCGAGTTCTCGCAATCGGGGAAAACTATTCTTCCATTCGGTCTCCAGATTGAAACGCGAGGCTATATTAGAGATAATATGCCAATAATTACCGGCGCTTTCGACTCACAACAACTAACCTTTGAAAGCGTCGGCCTGTTGTTCAACGGACGCCTTAACCATTTTCCAGAAACATTCAGACACTGCGAGACTAAGACTTTGAGTCGTGCACTGAGAGCCGTTTAAAATACCAGTCCTTATGATTAATTCATTTAACATTAATATGACATCATTTCAAATCATTAAATCATTCATTACTTGCAAAGCTTTGAATTGGAGAAGAACTGAGACTCATATTCTCTAATCGACTGAATGGTATCGTCTCTATTGCCACGTCCGGTGACGACAGCAAAGTATCCCAAANTAATTTGAAATCATTAAATCATTCATTACTTGCAAAGCTTTGAATTGGAGAAGAACTGAGACTCATATTCTCTAATCGACTGAATGGTATCGTCTCTATTGCCACGTCCGGTGACGACAGCAAAGTATCCCAAAGCCTTCATTGGGAACAGCTTTCCGTCCAGTATTTTCTGAAGCCTTGAGGGGTTAGTCATGTTCTGTTCGGCCAAATCCACTTTTGTCAACACAAATATCGTTCGTTTGCCGTTTGGATCCATTTGACTGACAATATCGGTGACAATACTGCGCTCGGCATCAACGGAGCCGTCCTGAATGCAAAGTATGATTGCGTTTGGATTACTCATATAAGTCTTAGTGATCTCTTTGATGGCATCCCGCGTGTCTTCAGCCATTTCTGTGGTAACAGTGCTTATAATTCCGGGCAAATCTACTAAAACCATGCGCTGAATGCCGGGCCCTTCGACTGTCATGGAGATGACATCACTGCTGACTGAGCGCCCATTCTTCACACAACTCTTCATTCTGATCTCAACCTCTCGCCGAAGATCTGCTAACTCTGACTGTTTGCTTAAATCAAACTCTCGAGAGCTGTCTTTGAAGCGGGCCAAGTGATAGGGGCCCTCCTTGAGGGTCACCTTAACGGGAGAGCGGGTCATCATTTCCCCGGCCCCGCGAGGGAATATTCGGGCGCCGGCTATCATCTCGAGTACACTTGTCTTCCCAGAGCTCTGGTCGCCGACGACTATAACTCGTGGCAAATGGTCTTGAGTTTTATAGTTCGAGTCGTATTCACTCAACTCATCCAAAACTTCTGAATACAAGTCTATCAAAGACTTCTTCACTTTACGGACGCTATTGTTCTTTCCTCTCAAGAGAACTGTTTTCTTCAGATTTCTGTTCTCTTTCTCTAATCTTTCGATTTCTTTCTGATATTTGAGCTAAAAATCAACACAAATATTAGGAAAACAAGTGTTTGTGAAGTGATGTGAAGGTGTGAGACCTGAACAGCAATGAGTTCGTCTTGCAATCGCTGAATGCGAGCCTTTTCTCCACTCTTCCCACTCATCGGCTCTTCGCTCGACTCCGGAGGAGAAGACGTGAAAAATGGAGTTTTTATATGACTTGTCATGTTGTCATCAGTTCCTGAAATTAAGAGCAATCCTTTGAAAGACATTACAACACATTCTTTGCATCACTTTCTTGTAGTTGTGGTTCAAAGCCATTGCCACTCACCTGAAGACTCTTCCTGTTGTTGTAGTCGTTGTTGTTTCGCCTCTTCTATCCATTGCTTCAATAATTCAATCTTTTGGTTCGCATTTGCGTTCATTTGGGCCACAAATCCGTCCTCCGAAGTGAACCGATCGCGTAAACCAATCAAATTGGACCGAAAGCTGTCCATTTGGTCACCGCTTGGCATCAAGTCATCTAACCATTTAAACTTCGGAAGACTTTCTTTCCATTCTTCGTATTTCTGGAAACAAGTGATTGCATGTGAGATAGATATCAATAAGTGGTCTTATATCGTACTCTCGAGGCTTGAACTCCTCCGCCAACAGCAGATCCGAGGATAATATATCTGATCTTAAGGACACTTCTTAGGAGTCTTACGGCTGTAAACATATTCCTCTTATGTATTGAATATAACATCAAATTCTTGGCATTCTTCCGGTTATTGAGAAGAAGTCAGATCCGAGGATAATATATCTGATCTTAAGGACACTTCTTAGGAGTCTTACGGCTGTAAACATATTCCTCTTATGTATTGAATATAACATCAAATTCTTGGCATTCTTCCGGTTATTGAGAAGAAGGGGTCGAAAGGCATGGCATGTGAGACATCTGTTTGGCGATGCATTTGGTCTCCAAATTGTCCACAATTTTGGTAATAAATGCTTTCTGGAGATGAATTGGATTTCGTTATGAAGACATGATTTACAAAACAAATACATGTTTCCAACAAATCCATCAAAATTTGGTCCAATTTTCAAATGTTTTCAATTTGTCAGTCGTTTTCATGCAAACCATTGAGTCGTTCATCAATTACATCACTCTCTCACTCATCCATTCATTCATGTAGTGATGCAATGGATTTGCAATGAGTTTATTGGCAATAAATGTTGCATTTTATTATGAATACAGAATATATTTGTATCAATACTGTGTACAATTCAATTCAAGTTATTCATTATACAGTAATTACATTTGAATTTCGGGTGGTGTGCTATATATTCAGTATAAGTATCGTATTTATAAATTTGGGTCATTTTAAAAGAATCTTCAAAAACAAAAATTCTAAATTAATGAATAATTCTGAATAGCATATATGCGATATTGTACTACAAGAATGTTAAATTTATCATGATAATTAAACACAAAATTTGTTGTGGTTTTATTTTGGTGGCATGAATGAAGAATTTATATAAACAGAATCATATTTACATATATAATAGTACTGTATTACTAAATTCAAATGATTTTTAAAAGATTTACTATTATACATATTGTATATTCTATCATAGAGTTTTTATGTAACAATTCTACAAGTACCTATATATAAGTATTGTTTTACTAAAGCCATTATAAATTATATTTAAAAATAAGATGATACTTAAAAATTCTATACAAATTTTTCTAATTTATTACTACCGGTATATTATTTTAGAATCAGTAACACATTTATATACATCTATCAAATGAATCATAAATACAGATATTCTCTAATTTGTGAAAGCATTTCAATGAATTTCTTGCATTTTTTGAGTCCTTCTTCACTCCATAGCATCGTTTTCTGACT
The DNA here is from genome assembly GCA_905397405.1 of Oppiella nova. Lineage (NCBI taxonomy): Eukaryota > Metazoa > Arthropoda > Arachnida > Sarcoptiformes > Oppiidae > Oppiella > Oppiella nova. Next base: position 2,761 of record CAJPVJ010003872.1, on the reverse strand, counting down.
GAATGCTACGATTGGGTCCATATGTGGAGATTCCTGAAGCCTCCAGAATCCCGGCTTTCTTTCAACCATTTTCTGATCAATTGATTCGAAGAGAATTTATAACTTCTTGTGTAAGACTCAGTGTGTTTGTGAGACTCATACCTTTAGCCGTTATAAATTGTTGCCAACAATTAACTGAATTTATACAAAATTGGCTTAATTGTAGTTTATTGTCTGGTTATGGTATGGGTTACAATTGTTTGGTTAAGTAATCGATTACAATAGTAGCAATACAATATCGCGTGCATACTAAACAATTGTAACCCATACCCTAACCAGACAATAAACTACAATAAAGCCAAATATGTATAAATTCAGTTAATTGTTGGCAACAATTTATAACGGCTAAAGGTACCAGTCTCACAAACACATTGGTAATACTTGTTGTAAGAGTTTAAATATTTGTGTTTCTATTGTTGGTATGACTTGTAGTGAATTCGCGTTCATTTCCTTTATTATTGAATTCTATACAGAATACAGAATATTTCATTAAAAACATTGTATTTATATCTCAAATCTCGTATTCATTTGTACCAAAACTTTAACCAGCAAAAGATGTGCTGCCTATACGTCAAACAAAGTACTTTCATTTCAGTACTAATCTCGAGATTATTTGAATTTACAATTAATTCGGATCTCATTGTCAAACAAATGATCGTTTGTTAAGCCATTCATAGCGTTTCATTTGAACACAAATCTCGAGACACTTTCCATTCGAATCTCATTTACGGCACAATTGATCACTCGTTATGTCATTCCTATTGATTCGTACAAACAGTCTATGGTTTCATGGCTTCAGTCGAAACGTTATTTAGAAATTATTTCTCAAATGTCTGTTCAGTTCATCAATTGTTCCCAAATATGTCTCCCATTGAGCCATAGTTTCTAAGCTTTCGTTGTGTGCTATCAATAAACACCGCTTTAATTGAGTGCTGAGTGTAAACCACTTCCAGACATATGTCTCACATCTATAGCAAAGACTCCTTCGATAGGTTTGGCGACGATATGTGCCAACTATTGCTGTCGTATCAGACATTTGAGGAGCGATTCCGTCACGAATCCGTTTGCAGACAATTCCAGAGGTCTTCTTATGGCACACTTCGGGAGCTTATCATTGATGACAAACTGGTCAACAAAATTAAGAAACCCAATATCGCCGGCAAAAAGGTTTTCGACATGAATCGCATGGAAGAGGTGGTGAAGAAATGCTCAAACATTCAGACCATTGACTTCACAGGCATTCGCAAGAATAAGAGGAATGCTAACCATCTGCTCGAAGCCATGGATGAGTTGCGCCAATATCTGCCACAATTGCGGACAATTCATTGCGATTTGCATTTAGTGGACAATAAGTTTCTGCAATACTATGTCAACATATTTGGCTCAATGATCACAAAACTGGATCACTTGCCACTGGTTTGTGTGCCGATTGTTGCGCAGCTCAAGAGCTTGTCTGAGATATCCATTCATTGGTTTACCATTAAAACCATTGAAAACTGGTTTCCGGTCAAGAATTTAAGGAAAATTAATTTGGGATTTTGTCATGAGGTCGACCACCAATTGTTTGCCAATTTCATCGCTGATAACAAGTGTCTCAATTGTGTGATCATTAGAAAGGATCGGATTCACAACGACGCCCAATACAGTGTCATTAAATGCATGCAAACGTTGACCCAATTGCAAGAACTTCGAGAATTTGGTCTAATATTTGGCAACTCGTGTATCGTTAAAGACAATTCACTATCACTGGGATTGAAGAAAATGGGCTTAAAATGTCCGAAACTCAAGAAGTTGACCATCAATTGCAAGTCAATGGTCTCCTACTTGAATATCGAGATCTTCAAATCGATTCAGTGGTTCCCGCGGTTGACATGACTGGAGTTGAGGCTATCGCTGCCAAAGGGTATTAAAGTTACCACTTATTGGTCACTATATGAGTCGTTAGAGCAATGGCCACAATCCATATCCCATATGACACTTGACATATGGCAACAAACCTATAGGTTCTACGAGAAAGTGGACACAAAGTTCCCGAAACTTCAAAGGGTATTAAAGTTACCACTTATTGGTCACTATATGAGTCGTTAGAGCAATGGCCACAATCCATATCCCATATGACACTTGACTTATGGCAACAAACCTATAGGTTCTATGAGAAAGTGGACACCATTTTCCCGAAACTCTAATTTCTGGACACAACGACTTCAATGAGTGACTTAAATGTCCAGTGTTTGGATGGGTTCGTACGGCTCAGACATCTGCAGGAAATCGTGATTCGCAGCAATATTGTGTAAGATAACTGATTTGAAGTCATTGGTCATCAATAGTGGCAAACTATTGTCCGTAAAGTTGTTTCAATCAAAACATCTTATCATTCATTTCGCTGACAAATGGATTCACGAATTGAAGGCTTTGTCTGTTCCTAAACTTCACTGACTTATTAGCGATGTTTTGATGATTTGGACAATTTTTTAGAAATTTAGGAGATATTCTTTATAATTCATAAATTCTGTTTTAATTTACTTTTAAAACTATTTTTAGTATTCATATTTTAATTAATTCACAATTTATTATAATTGTTTTAATGCTTTCATACAGACCTCAAGATATGGGGTCATTTTTACAGAAACGGAAATTCAAAAAAAATGGTTTTTTGAGTCCCCTTTAGCAAATAAAAATCAATCAAACAATTAAAATAACATTAATATTCATTTATTTATCA
>CAJPVJ010003871.1:0-10355 GCA_905397405.1 Oppiella nova | reverse complement strand
GCAGTGAATGCCATTATTGCCACAATTTTGAGTCAATTATTTATGTTAACGTGAGATAAGCGATAAAAGCGATGAATATAATGATCGCCCCTACACACCATAATGAATATTGAGCCACATCAATTTTGTTCAATGCCTGTTATAAAGTATACCATAGTGCCATACATGTTATCGCACCCGTAGTACAATATAAGTAGATATACACAAAGGGGTCCATAATATTTCACTGAGAAAAAACACACACAAAATACAGTATAAAAATAATTTACAGAATATTCTTATAAAATCTACTTTAGATATAAATCTTTGGCAGCATTTATCACGAGTTAATGCATTTATAATTAATTTAACTACTCTAGGCTTATTGCCACAAATATTTTAAATACCCTTGCACATACACACATACCACTGTATGGCAAACTATAAACAGTAGAAATATATTAAAATTACATGATTTAGCTAAAAATTACTGAACAACTAAATATATGAGTGCAACGAGTGTACGCTATATATTATGTATATATTTCTCATTAACTTAATTACACGGGAATGGTATGCAAAATAAATTTTATGCCTGCAAATGAATGTGACTGGTATATTATCGCCACTATACACAAAAAATAGTTTCCAATTGTTTGACAAAATGTGCACTCGTTTTGATACTAATTTGATATTTCTGTCTATTTTGTCTCATTAGCCATAATTTTGATGTCTTTATTCATTTCAATCAATTTGTAGTGAATATGATTGCCGTAAAAATCATATATTTTTCATTTTTCTGCACAGAATTAGTCCATTTGCACACAAAATGACATGTTTTATGACTTTTTATGTCTAACTAATGTCCATAAATATGGCTTTTATATCACATATCAGGCTAACAATTATTAGACATAAAAATACTTTTGAACTCATTTTGAGATTTTCATTTAAATACAAATTTAAAATGTATAGTTGTCATATTTACATTTTTGATAATTTTATTGTTTGTGATATTATAATGAAGCTAGACAATTATTAAATAAATATATTTTATAAATTATATTTAGCAGCAAAAAATTTATTATGACAGTCAAATTCTGGTAAATATTTAAAACTATGAGTTTGTATTGAACACTAGTAGTTGTAAGGATATATCTTGTTACAGTTTGTCAAATTGATTTGGTTTATTGAGGGGTTAAAAATAGACATTTGCATTACACGTTAATACGATCATCGGTATATATTTCAATAAAACAAAACAACAACACTAATAATAAATCAGATATTTATGATTTTTGTTGTCTGGATATTACGCTCATAAACATCAACCAAATTAGTGCTATAGAGAGGTATCAGTGATATTCTGGGATACAATACCTCTGGACTCATGCCATCATAAAAAATATAATCATATAATACATAATATTCGTGTTTTCATACATTAGTTTTTATTATTATTACTTCCTTTCTCTCTATAAAATAACTTTAACTTATTCTCTCTCTCTCTCTCTCTCTCTCTCTCTCTCTCTCCCAAAAATTAATTTCATTTTCTCCAAGTGATGACAATTTTGGCACATATTCTCTGAGCAAATAACTCATACTTAACATACAATCTCTATATACAAGTTTATGTTTAGACGCCTTTCCCCTCACCATATATATGAATTGCCTCTTAAATTATTGTCCATTTCCTGACACAAACACATCTCAACACTGAGAAACCCAAATGATAATAATAGTCGTATAATAGGACTGGTAGGTTGTCATACAAAACACTTTATATATAGTGTTTTCTGTAAATTACAACAAAAAACCAGTCGTAAGTGATATATTAAAGTAATCTGTTTTGTCCTCCGGTTATCAATTTATTACCACTTATTTGAAAGACTTTTTGTGTCTAACGTAATAAATATACGACAAATATATATTGCCCCTTTTTATTATACTAATTATTAATTTGACAAAAGGTTAATGATATTTATCCAACATAAATTATTTGTGAATTCAAGAATTTTATCTAAAATTAGTAATATTCGTGAAAATAAAAATTTCACTCGAGATATAACTAGCACACATTATTTGCATTTTGAATACCTCGTTATACTATACAAGTAATAAATGATAACAAACTCATACATAACTTATATGTCACACAAAACAAACACCAGAATGAGATAAATAATAAAAATAGCACTTTATATAAAAACATTTGACACACGGCTACGAAGTATGACAACTTGGAATCGAGGGGACAGGCTGTTTGATATGTCATTAAATAATCTATGATTATGTGACAGGCACATCTAGCAACAAATAAAACAATCTACCATTTTCATGACAAACACATGTGGATCTGTTTGTCACAAACGGTTTGTATGACTAGTATTTGTTGTCCACATAATAGGCAAACACGAAAAACTCCTCATTTGAATGGGAATTATAACTCGTGTTTTGGCCATAAATTATAAACACAGACAAGACTTGTCTTCAGGGGAGGTCTTCACTGCCAAAAATACCTGTCAGTGCTGTTGGGCGCACAGGTATGAGACGGGGTTTGACGGCTTTTCTGGGGACGACACGTACACTACTTGGCGGGGGAAGGGAGCCGGTGGTGGAGGAGTTGTCTGTCCAATCATTCATATATTCTGACATTTGTTTTGCTTTTATTTTGTTTGAATACCTTTTCAGCGGTCGTCGCAAATCATACGGTGCGTAAAGGAGGAGAGAGAGGGAGGGATAGGGAGACAGAGATAGACACGGTTGACAGGACTGGTAAGGGGTACGTGAATGAGAGAGGGGCACCTCCACCTTCAAAGGGAAAGTGCCATAAATCCTATGAATAATCGGTTCAATTGTCAGAAAAACGGTGTTTTGTGTGGTTGTAGTGTTTGGCCAAACATGTAGTCTCTCTCTCTCTCTCTCTCTCTCTCTCTCTCTCTCGCTAACTGACAGCACAGACATCCCGCAGTGTATTCAACTGATAGGTCCCACTGTGCGGCCAAATGGACGTACCTATCCCTGAGGCCAGGCAGTGGTGGGTGCTGTTGATGCCATCGGTGGCACATTCCTCTCGCTCTCTCCCAGAGATGCCTTTCCCTCCGACTGCGAGAGCCTTATAAGACCGCCACAGCTATCGCACGGGGTTTCATAACAACCCCCTCCCAAACTCGCCACTCAAATGAATGCCACCAAAATATTTTACACTAGTTTTTACCTGTTTGTGTGCTTTTATTTCGGATATTTATACACGTTTTCTATCTCCCATTCTCTCTCTCTCTCTCTCTCTCTCTCATGGAGTGATAAATAGCTATAAATTAAAATCTAAAAGAAAAAACACATTTTCATCGCCTATTTCAGCGCTACTGCACTAAACGGATAACTAATAAATCTTAAGAAATATAAAGTGAGAAATTGAATGAAAAGCAATGGTTTGCAGAGAAATGAGAGGAAAAGCAAAATAAAAATATAATATAAAAAGATTTTTGTGTTAACTTTGTTGTCGATTATAACTATAATAAATAATTACAATCAATCACTGCATACACACCACACACACATCCCTGGCCTTCAATTTGAATTACATAATACACTTGTGATCTCTCTTTTGCTCTCTCGTGCTCTCTCTCTCTCCCCATTCTCTCTCACATATTTCACTACTCACTCGGTGTTTAGCATTTGTATGCCTATTGAAGGCCAGGCATGTCATGTCACTTGTCATGTATTGTCTACCGCACCTCCAATACAGCCCTATTCTTAAGCATTCACTCGCTTTTCAATCCGTATTCAATAGCATCCACTCTAATAGCACTCGGCTTTCGCTGATGGATACCACGGTTTCGGTAGTCTCTCTCTCTCTCTCTCTCTCTCTCTCTTTCTCTCTCTCTCTTACTCACTCACTCCAACACAAGACTCCACATATAGACGAGAGAGAGAGAGAGAGAGAGAGAGAGAGAGAGACCATTCACAGCATTCTCGCCCACATATCCATCAAAAGGAGCATTTGTTTGGCACTGAAAGCCACAACATTTGTGGAGTTAATCCCAAAGAATCTCTTTTTCAATACAATTCCTTCAATTCGTTTGTCTCTCACTCTTTTGAAAAGTCAAAAATTAGTTGTTTTCAAATTTTTCGTCCCTTTCAATAACGCCTTCAAAACAAAATTGATTGCAATTGAGAGGCGAGAGAGAGAGAGCAAAAGATGAGAGGGAGTGAGTGACTGGAGTCGACTGCCAAATGAAAAGCAAATCCAATATTTTTCACTTCAAATATAAGATATATATTTCACACCAACGATGAAAAAAGTTATTAATAATGAAATATTTTTCTCAAAAAGGATTTTTAACTTTTTATATTAATATAAATTCTGACATAAATCTCTCTCTCTCTCTCTCTCTCTCTCTCTCTCCCTCCCTCCCTAATCAACAGAAACATAAATATAATTCATCCCAAAAACATACAATTATTTATGTCTAGGATTTAAAGCTTCACTAAAAATTGCATTTTACGGCTAAAACTAGTGATTGTTTTTCATTAAAAAAATATTTTCTACTCAAATTACGCACACAATGGGAAAAAAGTCTCAACAAAAAGTGCAAAAAGTGCTGACTTTCTAGTCGTACCTTAATCTACAAAATCATTTCTATTGTATTTTTTGTGCAAAAAAACTATAATACAAAAAACACATACAACACAATGCTTTTACCTTAAAAAACATCGATTTGTTTGCATTTCTATGAAAAACTTCTTACACTCAATGTCTGTCTGTTAAATAACTTCATTGTTAAGCGTTTTTCTCATTCATTACTATTAATGTTTTGAAACTACAGAATAAATAGATTACGGGATTCACAAAATTGTTTATAATATTGTCACTGAGTGTATGCATAATATTTATAACGTTAATATATTTATGCTGGCAACAAACATAATATGAATTATGATTAAATAAACAAATACTGATACTTCTAATGATTTAAATGAGACGCCGAGAGAGAGAGAGAGAGAGAGAGAGAGAGAGAGAGACTCAGACATGGAGACAGACAAAAGGAAAATAATAATTAATATGTATTTCCATATTGAATATGATATATGTATTTTATGTATTTATTTAACACACGGGTATCATTTGGCTAGCAATGAAAATTAATGATCGGTTTTATGAGCAACAATCATATATCATACCAAATGCCCTGATACTACATACACAACAGTGGCAAATAAAACAAACTATTGGTTTAATATAATTATTAATGTGTTTGTATAAAAGCGTATGAAATATCATAAGACATGTATTAATTTAATACACGTTATGATAAAGTCATACATAGATAGCCATCAAACACCGCCATCGAAATCAATGCCATTTCCTATAGGCATATAGCTATCAAAACAAATTATAAGCCATACCTAAATCCTCACTAAAATACAGACCCCCATTAAAATGTGCAATTATTTCCCCTAGATTAATGATTAATTAATCAACAGTTTGCGGTTTAATCAGACAACAAACAATAATAATAGTCTACAAACAAAAACAAAATTAAGGCGAGAATATAATGATAGCTTACTATTCAGGCAACAAATACTACACACGAGAAGGCCTTATGTCATAATTAATTAGTTTTTGATATTATATTATGTATTTTTCACTATTTTTCGTAATTATTATTATTATTAAACTTTTTTCTGGTTTTACAGTAATTTCTTTTCATTACAATTCACTTCGCAAAACACATAATTATTATCGCATTTTAAAGACTAAATTATAATCGCATTGATTGTTATCCACACCATAAAAACGGTTGGCGTATTACATACATCCCATGCCAACCGTATTTTTTTCATAATACCTTTCCTCTTAGGGATGGCTATACCTGTCGTAGGCTTTGAATTAAGAGCTGAACGAAGAGAAAAAATATTCAGACATTAATTCCTTTAAGAAAAATATTAAACACAACAGAAAATACATCATATTATGAGTGAAGGGACGGGAGGTATGGGCGGCACGGCTTTTATATGGCCATCAAAAGCTGCTTATGTATTATCTCATGATTTCTCTCGACTGCCATTTGACAGCCAAACTCATCAGCGGATCCAAAGACTGATTGATGGATACCATTGGAAGTGTGTGTCAGACGCAGCCGGCGATTGATATAAAACTTTGAGAAAAAAGTTTTCAAAAAGTTTTTCAAAAAGTTTTTCTCAAAGCATAACTAATCAGATGTTTTGCCCATAGGTTTGGGTGGGAAAAGTACGGGTCATTCAGCGAAACGGTTTAATCGTGTGTTTCTCGCATAGCTTATCGCAAATCAAATAAAATATTTTTATTTTGTGAATTAAATACACATTTTTTGGAGTCTAACATAAATTTCTCGACATTTTGCTCGACATTTAGTTTCAATACAAAAAACATTTAGTCAAATATGATTTGTTTCATGCATTTACTATATATATACTAACAGTGCATAGGTGTTCATACAAAACAGGTATACGTGTGCCCATAGCCATAGTCTTATGAATTTTAATTTTGTGTTTTAAAAAAATTACATTTATTTTCGCACAAAAAACATAATCAAATGGTGCGTAAAGTAATGGGTGGCACACAGCCAGCCAACCCTTTAAAGCCACCAATTTTTCACCAGTATACTATACCATACTTTCGATACTATTTTAAAAAACTACACACACCTTAAAATACGAGTCCCCGGTATTCACACCTTTGCACAAAAAACTCTTATAGCAACACAAAAACACTAATAAATCTTTTCGTGTAATTTATTATCACTTTTTTGCTACAAAATAATAAGTATATTAGAGATGAGTGTAAAATGAATTCAAATTTATTACAATCAATGACACAAACTGTTAAAAACCATTTGATATGATAATTGATGGCTTAAAAGTACGGTACAACTCGAGAGCACCGGTCGTTTTTATCGTAACACCACGATTACTACCCACACAATTGACGCACAAATTTGCTACATTAAATCAAATATAATTAATCATGGCGCTTTTTGTGTTTTAAAATTAGAAAAATTAATGCATGTACCAATATACAAACAACTGGTAGATTAAGCGTGGTAATTAATTATCTATAATATATATAATTTTCAAATGTATATTTTAATCTTTATTTATAATGTCTAATAGTTAAGGACAGGGATGGGGACTGACAGTCAGCAGACAAAAAGCATTAAAAATAATTTTAAAATTAAAATAATTGCCACAAACTTGTGGGATGACTCGGTCGGATATATGTGCTCGAAAAGTGATCAAGGTCTTTAGGTACTCCGAGTTTGTATGACAGGATTTATTATAAATTATCAAAATATGGTTATTATATATTAAAAACAATTTTGAGACAACAAAGGATATTTTACTACACCTTTAATATTGTCTGTCAAAAAATATATACATAATAAGAAATACATACACAGAGAGTGTGTATAAAATTAAAAGAGGTTTATATAGTGTGCAAAATGGCATCAAATGGTATTAACAATAATATTGAGTGTCAGCCCTTGTATGAGAAAAGCCTTTCATTTTAACAGATGAAATACTGGCGAAAAAGTTACAAACAACTGGTAGATTAAGCGTGGTAATTAATTATCTATAATATATATAATTTTCAAATGTATATTTTAATCTTTATTTATAATGTCTAATAGTTAAGGACAGGGATGGGGACTGACAGTCAGCAAACAGAAAGCATTAAAAATAATTTTCAAATTAAAATAATTGCCACAAACTTGTGGGATGACTCGGTCGGATATATGTGCTCGAAAAGTTATCAAGGTCTTTAGGTACTCCGAGTTTGTATGACAGGACTTATTATAAATTATCAAAATATGGTTATTATATATTAAAAAACCTTTTGAGACAACAAAGGATATTTTACTACACCTTTAATATTGTCTGTCAAAAAATATATACATAATAAGAAATACATACACAGAGAGTGTTTATAAAATTAAAAGAGGTTTATATAGTGTGCAAAATGGCATCAAATGGTATTAACAATAATATTGAGTGTCAGCCCTTGTATGAGAAAAGCCTTTCATTTTAACAGATGAAATACTGGCGAAAAAGTGACATTCATTACAGACTAACTAAACATAGCTTTGCATTGAAACCCTTGAAAAATAGTTTGAGAGAGACTTGTGTCGAGCCATATGTTGTATGTCTTAGAAAAATGAAAAACTTTTGTATAAATTATATGTTTGAGGAGAGAGAGAGAGAGAGAGAGAGAGAGAGACGACATAAGCCATCAACTTATCTGAGTATTAATAAACACACACTTCTTGACTTAAGTCTCTGACATTTGATTTTGTTATAATAGAAATTATTTTCCACTCATTTCTACACTGATTTTTTGCATGTCTTATAAACTACTACTTGAGTACAAAAAATGGACACTTATTTAAAACTGATTCGCGATTTTTGTCACTTAAAAATCGCATTCATGTAAATGCTATCATCGCTAGAAAAAATGCGAAAAACTTTTTTAATTTCTATAATTAATGTGACATAAAATACATTAAAAGCTGATATATTTTTCATGGGCTAAGAAGTTTCAAGCAATTTTCTCGCGAAAAGGATATCTACAATAAAACTCATAATTTAAAGCCTTTTCTGCATAATATTTATATGTATGTAATGACTATTATTAGCTATTAATGTAATACATTATTATCCATTCGTCAAAAAGTTGTTTTACACACAAAAAATACCCCTTAATTAAAGTGTTATTTGAAATAAAGAAGTTATCTCTCTCTCTCTCTCTCTCCTCAAACATATAATTTATACAAAAGTTTTTCATTTTTCTAAGACATACAACATATGGCTCGACACAAGTCTCTTCAATTATCATATCAAATGGTTTTTAACAGTTTGTGTCATTGATTGTAATAAATTTGAATTCATTTTACACTTTAGCCGTAGTTTACTATTGACTGCACTCCACAATAGGGACTCACATATACTTTACTTGTATTAAATATATTGAACACATAAATCATTTACAGACCACTGACTGATTTTGACAGTTTTCGCGACCAAATTAAACAATAATCGATTGCCAATTCTTCATTGTATGTCATTCAGAGAGAGAGAGAGAGAGAGAGAGAGAGAGAGAGAGACCTTACATGAGTGGATCACTGGCCGGTAATATATCAAACCCAGGGACACACAGTAAGCGATTCTGTATTTGTTGGGGACATACATGTTAAATATGAATGTCAAATAGTTTCATAAATACTCAAATTATTTATTTATTATTTTTAATTCAATAATAAATAAATAGAAATTTTGTCTATTAAAAATAACTTAATATTTACAGACTAATTTTAATTTATTTGGAATATTTTACTTGATTACTTTCCTTGATATTAAAATTATATTCATATAATAAATTCATAAAGTATCAAATATTTAAATCAAATCCTAATTATAACTATAATACTGTATATATAATACTTGTTTTGAGTAGATGTATACATCAAGGTACTAAATTATGCATGCAATTATAAAATATAATTATAAGTGTTCTTAAGTGTACTAATAAATTAAAATAAATTATTAAAATATAAAAATAAGTACTCAATTACAGTAAATTATTACTAAAACTTTTTAAAAACTTTTAAGTGCAATCAAAACAATAAATAACAATTGACATTATCAATTAATTATTAATCTGTCGATAATACCTAAATACAACATTTTACAACAAAATAGTACAAACATACATACTTGTATCCTTTATAATTATAATTAATAACTGTGTATATAATAGTACTTGCACTGAAAAAAACATCTTTACAAAAAAGCTTTTCATTTATTGATTTTTCATTCAAAATGCAATTAATTTTGGGCACAATTTTTGTATTGCTATCGGATATAATCCTATCCATTAATTCCCAATCCATTTATTCCCGGAATTTCGTAACTTATTTCCAAATAATTACGTGAAACTGCACACAAAAACTAGCAGTTATTTATTAGTTATTTTTGCGTCAAATGAAAAATTATTATACCATTTATCAGCTCATAAAATCTATATTTAATATAAAAATACACTGCGATATAAATTATAATTTTATAATTAATTAAAGTGTACAGTACGATATGTGTTTTGATGTACTTAGGGACTTTTTATATGTTAAAATTATGCTCAAAAAATTTGCACCAACTTTTCAAAAGCGGATAAAAAATTGAAATTAAAAAATGATTTAATGTATTAACGCAAACACATACGATAAACATATGCCTAATGTTTGCCCCTAAAAGTAAGTTCAAAATAATTTATCATGTTATAAATGTATAACATTATAATGTTTATGTAATAAATAAATCTTTAAAAGTATACGTAAAAT
>CAJPVJ010003870.1:0-10355 GCA_905397405.1 Oppiella nova | reverse complement strand
GATTACAGTTCCGATGAACGCTATGATAAATGCCGCGTTTGACATCATCATTGAGATTATGAACGGATTTCCCAATAGGTAACTACTATCGCATAACAGTCCCCTAATATGCTGGCTGTTGGCCAGGGCTGAGATGGCATACCTAAGACCCACTATGTATAGTATGAACCGGGCCAGTATTACTTTTAAGCGGTTCTTGACTGAAATACACCTTTAATGTAGTCGTCAATACTTGCGGTCAATACGAAATATCTGAGACTAAATGTCTCGAGTCGTACGATCGGCACCTTTTCATCGATGTTATTGTGTATGAAGTCATCGTATCTATGATTCAACGATAATTTGACATTTAATGTATTTTTTAGTTTCCATAACCAAATTGATAACTTTCTAAACATTTTCAAAATTGCATGCAAATAGACTCGTATAATGTAACGCATTTCGTATTATAAGTGTAAATGCAATGCACAATATATGGATTTTATAATAATATAGTAGTCATATAATAGACGTATTTTTAAGATTGTTTATGAATAATTAATTGTAATTTAGAAAATTAATGACCAAAATGAGCACTCATAAATCATAGTTATAACTTATAATAAAATATATAATTTATTTTAATAGACAATATAAAAATAATAATTATTGTCTGAATAATAATATTCTTTTTTATAATTGATAGCTTTATATGACGATATTTTGCATAGATATGAATGAATATTATATTTATAAATCGATTTATTGCATAATAACGATATTATTAAAAATTTATTTGCAAACAGTTTAATACAAAGTAATAAAATATGGAATTTATTTAAAATTTAATATAAATGACATATAATGTACTAAAAATTAAAAGGTTACATGAATTTAATATATATTAAGATTTTGTTCTCAGAAAATATAGTATAATTGTATTTTGATTCTGCAAAATAAAAATATTATTTTGTAATAATATTTAGATTAGAAAACTAATAAATAACAAATTACATTTTATAATATTGTAGTACCGTATAATAATACTGTAAACTATTCATGTTAATCAAGTAGATTTTGGATCTGAAAATATCAAATAAGTAATTGTTATCGCTTAATGCAAATGTATGAATCACATACCAAATTGAGATTAGCAAATGTTTAATTATAAATTCAACTAAATATACCAATATACCAAAATCTCATATGTTTTAAAATGATCAATAAAATAAAATTATGATTTTAAAATAAACAAATAATTGGTGTAAATTAAATTTTGTCGTACACTTAATGAAACGAATCTTGAATCTATAAATTGAATATTATATGTAATAAAGTAATAATTATGATTCAAATGGTTTTATACCAAACTCAGTATTAGGAAATGGTTGGCCATAAATCCCAATAAATATGTCATAAACTGGTAGTTATTCATCGCAAACATATCATAGCAATAGAAACCAATATCACGAGCGGACAGCCTCTCAATGAATGCCATTAGTTTCCATCTCTGGTGAGAGGAAAGGGATGTCTGTTTGAGACCAGCAATTAGTATGGGACGGGCCTTATTGGCTGATGTGGTAACCCATGTGCACACATAGGTTATGAGAAATACAATGGTATACAATGCGGTAAATGCTATACCGGCCACATATCTTGCGTATTGATTAGTGTCCGGAGCAAATGTTATATATAATAGTAGCTCAAAGCACGGGGTCATAATGTAGTAGACATCAAGCAAAACAAATTTATAAAACTCATTGATTTTGACCACAAGTTTAGTGATAGTATTGTGTTCAGCCATCGCTTCCTTAAGTAATGAATGTTTTCCGTGTTTTAAACTGAAATGAATTTTATCATTGATTTCAATAAACTTATACTTAATGTAAGTACAAGTCATTATAAACAGGATTAGTCCAAAACAGGCCAATGAATGGGTTTCAATAAACATAATTGTATCCAGAATAGTCCAGATAATAATACCCGGAATAGTGAACCCGGAATTTGGCTCAAAATAAGCCACTATCGAGGCCATGAGAAACGCCCCCTCCGTGGGCACAATCAACACCCAAAACATTTGATTCATGAAGTATTTGGTCAACAAATTTGATTTGAGGACAAACTTTCTGTAGTGCGTGGCGTTCAATGGAAGTGACATTTGTTTGCGTTTAATATCATTGAAAAAGTTCATGAAATATAGTTTCCGTTTATATTCATACCATTGGATTACAGTTCCGATGAACGCTATGATAAACGCCGCGTTTGACATCATCATTGAGATTAACACCGGATTTCCCAACACATAACTACCATCGCATACCAGTGCCCTCATGTGCTGGGTGTTGACCAGGGCTGAGATGGCGTACCTGAGGCTCACCACAAATAAGACACACCGCCCGATGAATAGCCGTATTTGTCGTTTGACTGGAAACACACCACTCATGTAGTCATCGATACTCGCCGTCAGTACCATATGTTTGACGGCAAATGTCTCGAGTCGTGTGACCGGAGTTTCATCGGTGTTATGGTGTATGAAAGCGTTGTATTTGTTTTTAGCCAATGATATCACTTTTCTTGTTACAGATATTTTCATTTTGTTTGATTTCATTTTGTGGGACACTTTTTAAAATGAGTTTCAATTCTTAGTTGAAAATTAATTAAAAATACACAAACAATTATCATTAAAATCTGTTTAATTCATATGCTTTTCAAATATTTACTTGCAGTTTAGAAATTGCTGAAGTTTTTTTAATACAAACTTTTAAGGCAAACTTTTGAAAGCGGTTTATCTAGCTGCTTATTTAATACTCATCCCACGGGATTAATTACGGTTAAATAATAAGACATATATAAATCAATGTATGAATTTTCACTGATACTACGAATAAATATTGAAAATTTAAACTTTAAATATTGTATGAATTAATGCACTCATGCCTTAAGAATAGCCAGTGGAAATGTGTTGCAACTAATCTAAATGTACATTATGGATATTAAAATAGATTTGGACATGTATATGTATAATTTATTGACATAGTTACATAATTAATGATTTTATTTATTTTCTAAAAATCTATAAATTAACAGTTTGTTTCATTTGATATAAAAATCGATGCATTCAAGGCTCGAGAATATCTATTTTAATATGCATAATGTACTTATAAATCCGTGCAATTAAATAAGTATTTATAAGTATTTATTTATAAGTATTTATAAGTTTTGTATTTAGTCAAAATTATTATAGTGTCAATCAAATGCAATTTCTAGAAATCTTCATAAACTAAAAAGTGGGCTACCTTATAATTAAGTTTTCAAAATGTCTCAGAAGTTATTTAGCATGATTCAAATGGTAAACATATTTAATACGATTCGTATGACAAATAAAGGCATTTATGTTGAAATTGAAAAGTTTGAGTTATTTATGAAAAACAAAATCTCGTCATTATTTGCAAATAGCGATGAATACGTGAAACGTAAACCAATTTCCAAAATAAGGTTATTTGCGGCGATCATATCAAGAATTGCCATGTTCATAAACTTAATTCGTTCCATCATAATAGCACTGGTGAACAACCAAACTGCACTGGATATAATGTTTGACGTGACTATATATGGTGGTAATAGATTCCTTATTGCTAGCGCATTGTGTGTCGGCATATTGTCCTTGCTAATTATGTACACCGTTCAAATGTATCAAGAGTACACCAATTCATTTCATTGTCTACATTTATTATATAATTTAAAACATAATAAATTTGAATATAGTTTAAATAGACGTAACAGGATGAAATTGATCAAAATACAATTTATAATTAACAAGTATATTTTAAAACATGCATTTTATGCAACAAGCATTTTATTATTCAGTGTAAATACCATTTATACGTTTATAATATTTTTGAAATCTCCTAACATTGTTACATTTTTGGCCATGATCATCTATTGTTTATCGGGCTTAATTATAGTGGTTCAGGACTACGCCATGTTATTGTATCATATGGTTGTATGGTTATTGTTAACAAAATATATTTATTACAAATTCACTGAGATCAATTACAAAATATTATGGGCCGTGAAATTCAATGACAAACGCCTACTAATGAATGCAATCGTTGAACACAATTATTACGAAATACAGACCCGGGATGTGAACCATTTTTACAAATGGTTTATACTTGTTGCCTATTATTTGTTGGCATTTTTTGTTGAATTGTGTGTTTACGCGGTACATAAACCGGACACAACCCTCACGGCTAGAGTTGCACTTATAATAATAGGCGGCATAAACATTGGGGTGCTTTATATAATATACAATATGTTAGTTTGCATACCTAAAGCCGCCCATAAAACATATCCATTATTAATCACCTATTTATTACATACACGAGATTTGTCATTAAGAGCTAGATTCAAAATTATGGCACTTATTGAGAGGTTATCCATTGGCCCACAAATTGGTTATTATTGCTATGATATGTTTCCCATAAATAGTTATGAAATATACCAATTTATATACATTGTTGTCTCTAATTATCTACTTATTTTAGACATGTTTTAAAATTTCAAACCGCAATCCTGTTGTTTATTTTCTAGGCTTACCAATAAATATGATAAGTATTCCTCGAATATTGAGTTTACCATATAATTTAGTTTATTTACCACATAGAAAACAAAATAATTTAATTATCCCTAGTTGTAGTAATATGTCATAAGTGGAATTGGCTGATTATTCATATTTAATGTATGATACATTTAATTAGTATTCAATATTGTCAATGTTTTCTAGTTAATTGGTAACATTTTTTCAATTAATAGGAAATCAAGCATTGTTAATTTATTACACTGTTAACTAGGTCAGTATTTGCGCAATAATTTATGTCTATCCTAAAATATTTTAATACTACTACTAAACTTAAATTAAATGTAAGCGAAAATTTAATTGCATTAAATTTTTCAAATTTAATTAATCTCCCTTTTTTATTAGTAATATAAATAAATAATTTTTCATTTTAATATTTTTCACAATATATTTGACCTTTGTATGAAAACTCACAAATCACTCTCAATTATAATAATATAATAATATTATAATGTATTTTATGTTATTTACTGTTAATGAATAAAATCAATTGATGTTTGATATAAAATATTTGCGTTCAATGAATGTCACCCACGTATGTCGAGTACAAACTGTTTTGTGAATTATATTTCCAGTTATTTGGTTTGTTATATATCAAATGTGTATCATATACAATACAATTAGTGTTATATTTAGTTCATTGGTCTCATATTTTGCGACAATAATAATTAATACAAATGTTTATAATATTATACTAGAAAGTAGATTGACTTTTTGATACAAGATTTTAGTGATTTAAGACTATTTATTTCTCATACAATATACTACGATACAAATTCATAATGTTTTCAATGTTATACCCGACACTTTGGATAACTTTATTTTCATCAATTGTTATGTAAGTATGAAATAAGAATTTCTAAACTTTATTAATTTTGCTTGAACAATTTATATTTTTAAAAACACATTTTATACACAATATGCTTAATAT
Source organism: Oppiella nova (assembly GCA_905397405.1). NCBI lineage: Eukaryota > Metazoa > Arthropoda > Arachnida > Sarcoptiformes > Oppiidae > Oppiella > Oppiella nova. Next base: position 4,806 of record CAJPVJ010003870.1, on the reverse strand, counting down.
CTAATTAAGTAATTAAACATATTTGTAAGTAACAAGTATGTATAGTACAGAGTATACCCTAGTTATTATCATAACTAAATTCACTAATTCATAAATTTATTAAGTTACAAAATCATTTTTCTAAATATAGCTAATTTAAATAATATTCTAATATTCACTACAAATAGTTATTTGAGATACCGATTCACATACTGGCGCCGACATGGGGTCCGGGGTCCCAATCGGGTGGAGTTCGAGGGACTACTCATGCAATACAACAAGTATTCAATGAATTCCTACCGAAAATACGGCCGAATATACGGAAGTTATCTGTTTTGCAACAAATGGCTTATGATTAACGACGCCAAACTCATCCGGGATATTATGGTCAAAGACTTTCACATTTTCCCCAACAGATACGACATGAATCTGGGGGTCAGTCCGCTCCAGAAAATGCTGTTTTTCATGAAAGGGGACGACCACTGGAAACGGATCCGCGCGATAGTCAGCCCCGCCTTTACGACCGGAAAGTTACGCTCAATGATGGACAGCATATCAGGGATTGCCGACCGGTTTGTCACTAATTTGGATACTTTCGCGCGAAACGGTTTGTCATTTAATTTTTGCATTTAGAGTCTATGAGTATATTATTCAACACTACTGTCCATTTTAGGCCAAACCGTTGATATACGTGAATACATGGGTGCGTTCGCCATGGATGTGATCAGCGCCTGTGCCTATGGTGTGAACGTGGAGTCCATTAATAATCCCAATCATCCCATTGTAGTGAACGCTAGAAAGATGCTGTCCGTCGACTCCAGTGTCAGTAACATACTGTCAATACTGGTGCCGCCAATAGCTAGGCTTTTTAGGTTGGACCCGATGGACAGGGAGGCTATAAACTATTTTGATAAACTCACCAATGATATAGTCGCTGAGCGAAAACATGCTATCAAAACGTGCACAAAAAGTATTGAAAAAAAATAATATTAATATTTTTTATTAATTTTAGTTTTCAATTCATAGCTAAGAAAATAACGGATTTTATTCAACTGATGATCGATAATGAGAAAAGTGTCACCAATTTAGACATCAATTCAAACCCAAGTACTGACCACAAGACAGTCGCTGACCACATGTTGACATCGGATGAGTTGACGGCTCAGGGAATACTGTTTTTCATCGCTGGTTACGACACGACCAGTGCCTCCCTTTCCCACGCGATCTACTATTTGTCGCAATACAGGGATTGTCAGCAAAAACTATACGAAGAGTTGCGATCTACTATTTGTCGCAATACAGGGATTGTCAGCAAAAACTATACTCAGAGTTGGCGGCAATGGACGAAGACTTCACGTATGAGAACCTAAATGGACTCAAATATCTCAATGCAGTCATCAATGAGACCCTACGGATGGCCCCACCTCTCAGCTCAATACAAAGAGAGTGCATACAAGACTACAAACTGGGAGATACAGGTGCTAATTAACTAGGCATAGTGCTAATAATCTAATTATAATACTGTTTATAACACTATATATAATCCTTAATGTTATGGCTTCCCTTGACATTATCTTTATGTCGGGATACAATATGTGTCTCTGGGCCTCATAAAAGGGCTAGGGCTCCACAAGTCCGGGCTCTCCAAGTAACTGTGTTGACATGAGCCCTTTGGGTTCATACCGTTTGGTGGTGGGCCCCGACAGTGCGTCGGTATGCGGTTTGCCTTAAATGAGATGCGATTATGTATCGCAAAGACTGTACATAAATATGAGTTCACATTAGCGCCGGGATTTCAGGTGTGAATCATATGAAATAAATACAATTAAATTGTTAATTAATTTAATTATTTGTATTTTACTCGTAATAACAGATCGATTACTTTACGGGAAATATATTTCATTCACCTTTAGCGCCGGGATTTCAGGTGTGAATCATATGAAATAAATTCAATTAAATTGTTAATTAATTTAATTATTTGTATTTTACTCATAATAACAGATCGATTACTTTACGGGAAATATATTTCATTCACCGAAACAAGTATTGGTTAATATCAAGCGCCGGTAGTGTATCATATAAATTATATAATGCAATGTATGTACTGTAGTAATAACGCAAATAAAATGAATTTTATAAACATTTAAATGTTTTGTATTTTTATTTTATTAAAACTTTAGCGTTGCATCAAAATTGATATTTTTTAATTACATTATAAAACTAATTATAACAAAAACATTTATTAACACAAAAAAACAATTATATATAAAAAATTATTTCTAAATTCTTCTAATATAATAAAATATAATTAATAAATTAATTAACTTTAACCTTGCGCAAATACCTAAACGAGAACACGTATGGCCCGATGGACAGTATGAGTACCCATTCCGCGAAACTCGATATGATGTGCGGTATAAACCCGGGCTGACTGTAGTTCCACATCAGCCGTAGGTTTAAGCCGTGAAAGGCGTCGGGAGATAACCAGAACGAGTAGATGGCAAACGTGATACACCCTACAAATGCTATGAGTGTCGAGTAGGCGAGGTACTCTTGAAAACACCCGGTGCCCTTGCTATTCATAAGATAGGCTATGCGACTCTGGACATACATGTCTAGTATCAGGGACACGAATAGTCCTATAGCCCCCGCAAAGTGTAGGTTACCATGCTCGGTTGGCTTAAAGTTGCCGATCATGAATGACGTGGTTATGATTAATAAGCCAGTCACCATGGAGAATTGGTTGAACCCGGTGAGAAATAGGTTGGTTATATTGTCTGTAGTTGTTTTAGTGTAGGCATCAATGGCCTGAGCCCTCCGTAGGATTACTACCGACGCTATAATAGCGCCCATATTTAGGTAGTAACTGAATATGGAGTCCTCTGGTGCTAGTATACCTAGGTCACTCACGTACGGTAGCAAGGGGTTTATGTGACCGTGGCATACAGATATAAATAGTCTGTGAATTACATAATATTTTACTATTAAAATGTGTATTATTTTTAAGACTAGTTTTATATATAAAATTATGATTTAATTACTACTTACAAAATGAATGGGAAAAAGTTGTGTATCAAAAATAGTGTGGGGAACACGCTTAATAACACGGTCATTTTATTAATTTACAATAAAATGTTGTGAAAACTAGTTATAAAAATTTTTATTTTAATAAACCATTTTTCAAAAGTCTTAAACATATGGACTCGTGACATATGAACTACAGTACCGTACATTGCATTGAATACGAGCATTAATAATAACGCAAGTGTGCACCTATATGCCCATAATTATTCTTAGTGTACTGTATACCTGAATAGCAATAATCATTATTGAGAATAAAATAAGCATTACTTCATATAAAATAGTATTTGTTTAAGTTACCTAAAATTCAATAATGAACTTCATTATATAATATAAAATATTTTATTGTTAGCTTTCCTAGAGCGACATAATCAATAAAAAGACAATTACTATTATTTTCAGCAAAAATAATTTTATTCATATTTAAGACATTTTTATTTTAAAACTTTTTATTGTCTCATAATGTATAAGACTTTAATTTACTTTAGTTTTACATGTATTGCCTAATAAATACACGTATGGACCAAATGTCATGATAAGCACCCATTCAAATACACTGGATATTAGGTGAGGTATAAATCCCGGCTGACCAGGGTGCAACACAAGCCTTATATCGCTATAAAATATAGCTTCGGGATATAAAATAGCTGTTCCGGATCCAAATAAAAAGCAACTAGCGTATGATACAGCGGATATATAAAACATATACTTTTGAAATCTACCGGTGCTTTCTTGGTTCAGTAAATACGAGATCCGACTTTGTAGGTACATATCCACTGTAAATGATACAAACCATATGAATGCCCCAAAACAGTGTAATAATAATATTGTATCAATGGCCGGGATATAGCCAGTCATGAGTCCACCCAATACTACTAGCAAACCACTAATTAATAGTCGGCCATTGAGTTCCCTAATTAATAGGCTGTCTGTATGGTTGTATGACTTAATAGATTGCCATCTAATCAATAGTATCGCCAAAAATATCATTGAATTTATGGTGAAGTATAGAGTGAATAGTGTGTCCCCTGGAGGTGATATACCGGTGTCGCTGACATATGGCAACCAGGGATGTATCTGTAACTTGTTTATACCAATTATCCGGCTATAAAAGTAATTATTAATTTCCAGTTGAACATATAAAATAAATATTTTATTTACAACTTACAGTATAAATGGTGAGCAAGTATTGATAATCAAATAGATACCGGGCAAAATACTCAATAAATAACTCATAATTATTAAATATTGTAAATATAATTGTGTTTTAAATATGATTAAAATTTTGTTATTTACTTCTAATACGTCTGAAACATATGGACTGTCACCGAGTAAATGAAATTAAAAATAAAAATTAATGAAGTTTTAGGTGAAAATTAATAAATGAAATATTTATTATGATTATGATGTAAAAATAAAATTGCTTGCTTCCAAGTAAATTTTATCATATGATAATATTTTCCTTATAATAAATAAAATTAAAATATTAATAGAAAATAGCTTTTAATTAATGTAATTAATTTATTTAATGATATAAAACTACATTCCCATTTATTATAAAAGTTAAAAAATAAATATTATTTTAAACGTATTAGGGTAAATGTGTATGAGGGTAGAGTTTTTTAAAATAAAGTATTTAATTAATTTATATTGCATAAAATTATTAATTACATAATCGATTTAGTAAATTTATTTTAAAATATTTTATTTTTATTAGATATTAATTATTTAATTAATTTACTTTTA